>JACERP010000237.1:0-143631 GCA_014080715.1 Scenedesmus sp. NREL 46B-D3
TTTGACGGGCTCCAGGATCTGCCGGTGCTGATCAGGCGCCTGGGGCTGGTTGCTGCAGCAGCGTGCCAGCGCAGCAAGGGTGCTGCCAGCGCTGCGGCGACCCTGCTGCGCTTGCGCCGACGCCCTGCTGCTGCCGCCGCATCCAGCAGCTCCTTGCTGTAGTTGTCCAGCAAGTCCTCCAGCGCAAGCCGCGTCGTGTTGTACTGCTGCACCAGCCTGGCGATGCGGGGGCTGTAGCTGACGACGTGCACTGCCACCACGTTGTGGCGGCCGTACACCTCCTGGAACTCGGCCAGCACAAATTCCTGGCGACAGGCGCGGCAGCGCGGCGCGTTCCGCCAGCAGGTGCGGCAGGCAGCACAGGGGTGAGGTGGGCAGCCGGGCTGCCCAGGCGGCCAGCGCATGATCGGAGCACGGGACAGGCTTTGGGCAACGCAGCAGCACAACGACATTCCATGGAAGGTTGAAAGTGGCATCCACAGAACGGGCCCTCCCGCTGACAACCTCAGCCACCTCCAATGCCATGCCACGCTGCAGCGACACGGTCGAGCTGCGAGTGCAGCTGCCGTGCCGCCCGCACTGCCCCCAAACCAGCACCCCACCTTGACCCAACAACTGCAGCCGCAGCAGGCTGGAGAGGCGACCAACCAGGCAAGGCTGCTGCCAGCTTGCCCTCAGGCTCACCTCCAGCGTCATGCCCTGCTGCTGCATGGCCTTGGCCGCCCGCCTCCACTCGTCGCTGAGCATGCCGATGCCGCCCACGCCAGCCGACACGCCCTGAGCCTGCTGCGCCAGCAGCGCCACGTCCAGCGCACTGCCACCCAGGACGGCACAGTCGCCACCATGCCGCCCATCCTGCTGCTGCTGCTGCTGCTGCTGCTGCTGCTGCTGCTGCTGGGGAGCAGGCAGCGCCAGCCATGCGTGGTGCGTGTTACTGCTGTTGGCAGCCGCTGGTGCTGCCGTTGGTGGTGCTGCAGCACTGCGGTACCGCAGCCCAGCCTTGTCAAAATGTGCATGATGCTGCTGGTGCTGCTGCTGCTGGTGCTGCTGCTGCTGGCTGTCGGCGCATGACTGATCATAGCCTGCAGCAGCGCTGCTGTCCGGGGCATGCTGTGAGCCGAGCGCCGCCGCTGCTGTTGCTGTGCTGGGCAGCACGTGTATCGCAACAGCGTCTGGTTGCGCTGTACCGGGTGCCTGCTGCTGCTGCTGCTGCTGCTGCTGCTGCTGCTGCTGCTGCGCTTGGTCCTGATCAGATGACTCACCACCACCACCACCATCCTCAGCACCCTCTGCCACAGGGCCTGCGGCCGCTGGCCGTGAAGCCTTGTGCCTCCAGTGCTCAACCTGCTCCGCTTCTCGTCGTCTGCTGCTGCTGCTGTGCCCTCCTCGTCGCTGCTCCTGTCCTTGCCCTGTGCTTTCAACCTGCCGCCTGCGAAGAACTGGAACCAGGTGGCCTTCAGGCGGCGCTTCACACCGGCGGGGAGCAGCCAGAACAGCGACGTGTGCAGCACCTGCACCAGGCACACAAAGGTGCACACATTCGCAAACGACACGGGGGCGTGAGTGAAGCTGCTGGCAATGCCGCGCTGCAGTTGGTCCACGCCCAGCCTTGATGCAGCGGCACATACGTTGGTACGCAGCCTCTCTCCAGCACACGTGCAAACCAGTTGCGCGCTGCCTGGCCAGCCTCTGCGGCCTTGGCGGGACACCACCGAAAGCAATGTCTCACACTGCTGCCGTGAGACAAGCAGCAGTTACACCAGCCTGACACTGCCGCAGTGGTGTCACAAGCGCCTGCCGGACTCAGCGCAGCGTCGGCGCCACAGCAGCGCCGCGCGCCGGGGCGTGCCGCACCTTGTCGATGAGCGTGCCACGCGGCAGGCCCGGGATGTCTGTCAGCAGCGCGGTGTGGCTGGCGCTGTCCAGGTTCATGCTGCTGCTGGACAGGTGGGCCAGGTACAGCCGCAGCGCGTCACTCGTGGCAGACCACAGCAGCTGCAGAGCAGCAGCAGCAGCAGCAGCAGAGCGAGTGTGCATGGAAAGGTGGACAAAAGGGCCTATCACAGCACGGCATGCATGTTGAGGAGCCGCAAGTCCTCGCAGCTGAGGTGTGTGCGAGCAACAGGCGCAGCCGCAGCGCTGCACTGCGGCACACCACACAGCAGCAGCAGCAGCAGCAGCAGCAATGCAACTGCGAGCGTGCCAAGGGTGGCCTGCTCATGTGCTGTGTGGGTGTCGGCTGCAGCGCTGCACGCCGCCCAGCCGCAGCCGCAGCCCTCCGCCGCAGAAGCCACGACGTCCCACTCCAAGTGGCGAGCACCATACACCACACAGAGCCTGCTGCTGCTGCTGCTGCTGCTGCTGCTGCTGCTGCTGCTGGCATAGCACCCATGAAGCGCGCACCTTGAGCGTGAGTGCGGTGACCACGTACACGGAGGCCAGGTGCACCCACAGCAGCGGGCTGCCGGCGGGGATGTTGGCCATGCTGAGCACGTCCAGGTCGCTCGCGCCAACCCTGGGGAGCCAGCCGGCAGCCAGGCAGCAGGCGCGCAGGGGATGCGGAGTCGGCACGCGCCAAAGCAAGTGCCGGGCGCAGCGGTGCAGCGCGGGCTCTCAGCCGCGGAGCCCAGGGAGACAGGCGTGCCAGGTGTCGTGTGGCTGGGCACCTCGCAAGCACACCGCGCACGGCGCACCGCCCCGACCCGCTGCAATGCGCAGGCAGCCCGCGGCTGGCAACCAACGCAGGCATCAGGCACAGCGCCAGCTGTGCTGCATGCAGAGGAGCGGCTGAGGGCGGCCCGGCTCCTGACCATGTGACTGTTGATATGCACACGCAAACTTGCCACCACTGCTGCAGGTCACCCGCCGCCCCTGCCCTGCTACAGCCGCAACATGCCCCACACACGTCCATTGGGCGCAATGCAACGCTGCTGCTACACAGGCTGTGCGCCTGCTGCGCCTGCTGCTGCTGCTGCTGCTGCTGCCGCCTCCGCTCACCTGCCCTGTTCGATCTGCTGTGCGAGGCTGCCAAGGTCTTGCCCGGGGCCCAGCTGCACCCTGGGCGCGCCACCGCCAGCAGCCTGCACAGCGCTGCTGTTGGCTGGCGGTGCTGCCGGGTCCTCGGCCTGCAGCGAGCTGTTGATGTTGGGGACGTTGAAGAACAGGGAGCCGAAGAAGCCCGGCGGCGCTGCTGCTGCTGCGTTTGCTGCTGCTTGGGGTGCCAGCTGTTGCCAGCGGCCGGGTTGGCTGCGGCGAGCAGCTGGGCCTGCCGCAGCTCCGCCAGGTTGGTGCCCTGCACGGCGGCACAGCGCAGTGTGCGCGTCAGTGAGTGACACGCACTGCGGGTTGGCAATGGCTGCGGCGGCGGTGCGCGGAGCAGGTCGGTGTCCTGCGTGGCAGCAACTTTGCAAAGACTGTGTGCTATCACTTGTTCGTGCATGGCTGCTCGCTGCCTACGCGCCAGTGCAACCCCTGCAGCCTTGGGGCTGTTGCCTGCACACATGGCTGCACTGCCGTGGTGTCACGCTGCGCAGCGCACCACTGGCCACGGGCCCTGCTTTACAACCCCATCCTTGCGAATGCGGCAACGCTTCCGCGTGCTGCTGCCGTGCGTGCTGCTGCGCAGGGCACTGCTTCGAAAGCGCGGGGCGGGGTCAGCGTCCATGCGCACGAGCCAGAGGCAGCTGCGCAGGTGCACGTGCGCCGCGAGTGTCGCACGCGCGCAGCTGCGCTGGGGTATGGCACACAAGAACACGCACAGAGCAGAAGGCCAGCGCAGTTGACAGCTGCCCTCACCGTGTAGTTGACTGGCAGCACCACGCCCAGGCACCACACCATCAGCACCAGCAGCAGCTTCAGCGCTGCAGTTGCAGCGGACGCAGCAGCAGCAGCAGCAGCAGCAGCAGCAGCAGCAGCAGCAGCGGCTGGGCAAACTGTTTGCACAAGCCTGCATCTCGCCGTATGCCTCACAGCACAAGGCATGCTCGCTGAGCTCGGTGGGTGTGACTAGATTGGCATCCAGGCGATCAACACAGCTGCGTGATGCAATGCCCGGCCACTGCATGGCAGCCCCAGTGCAGCGGTGGCCTGCTGCCTCGCCCATGCAGCAGCTGGCACATCCTCAACTGCCCAACAGGTGCGCTGAACCATGCTGCTGCCTGACCTGCTAGCATGAAGCCACCCACACAGACAGTGAAGCGGGGCAACGTGGCTCCAGCGACTTGAGCAGGCACACCCCCAACTGGACCCCGCCTGGCATGTGCGCACCGCATGTGCGTGAGCTCGGCTGATGCAGCAGCTGAGTAACAGTCCGCAGCAGCGCTGCTGCGACCCTGCTCACCGAACCGAATGAAGCGCAGCAGCATCGCCACGTCCAGCCCCACCGCTGCAATCACGCGCTGCTCCGGCAGCCGCAGCAGCGGCACCACCCACGTCAGCAGCGTCTTGGGCAGCACCGGCGGCAGCGGCGCGCCAGGCAGCGGCATGCCAGACTCCCCTGGGGGTGCCAGCGGGGAGGGGCTGGGGAACAGCAGGCTCGGCGAGTGGCCAGACTCCGCTGCTGCGGCTGTTGTGCGGGAGGTGGCTGCTTCAGCATCGTCAGAGTCGGGCGTGCTGCTGCTGCTGCTGCTGCCGCCGCCGGTGCTGCCGTCTGTGTCCTGCAACAGCGTTGCGTGCACTGCTGCTGCGCTGTCGCCAGCAGACTTCCTTGTGCTGCTGGCGCCATAGTACCTGCTCACGACAGGAGCGCATGTGTAAATTTCAGTGTACGCTGCTGCTGCTGCTGATGCTGATGCTGATTGTTTTGTACCACAGCTATACCAGGTGGGTTAGTAGGTTACGTCAACACGGTGGGAGCATCAACACATTATGGTTCTGCTGGCATTAGGTTGCGCGCTGCTGCTGGGGCTGGCGCTGCTATATCTGCTGCTGCTGGACGGTGCGTTCGGCAGCTATACCCGGTAAAGCAGACTTGTTGACAAGGCAGTGCGGGCAGTACGAACACATGATGGTCCCGTCGAAGTTAGCTTGCGCGCATTGCTACTGCTGCTGCTGCTGCTGCTGCTACTGCCGCTGCTCGCCAGGCACCGCATGCGTTACACCTGCCTGCCTTTTTCTTACGTTCTTGGGTCATAGTATCGGTTTGTAGGCCGACATATGCGCAGCACGCTGAACAGCAGGAGACTGGCGACACCGATGGCTAAATCTATGCCCAGCGCGACACCGACTGTGGCTCCTGAAATTGCACTCATGTTTATTTTTACATTTCTGATGCTGCATCGCTGTACATCAAGCCCTTCAACGCACTTTCACCTCCTCCAATGTATGGCACAGAGGCACCTTTACATGGCACCTGTGAATCACTTCCGGTGCCGTTCCCCTAGATGTTACACATCGTCCACTGGCTTCCTTGGGTGCTCGTTTTGCCCGATACGAACCAAGGCAGCTGCTGCATGAGACCATATCCCAGTTAGAGTTGTAGCAGCTGCAGCTGTGACAGCTGGCACATGTGCAGCTGCCTGCAGCTGCAAACTGCTCCTGCCTAGGTGTGCAGGAAGCGCAATAGGTGGAGTGCGGGGTCAAATTAATTGAATCTAAACAGCGTGGAGACTTTAAAGGTCAATGAGCGGCTGTGCCAGTGCAGTCGCTGTGACTTGCAGACCTGGACTGTCGTAGCAGTTTAATCAGCAGCACCACCCACCTAGCAGTGTAGGATGTTCAACTTGAGCTACCTGGCACCGCTCCCAGTGTAGAGGTTGAATGTGTTGCTGCTTAAATCGCATCAAAGCAGATGAAGCCACCACGGTGTGGCTGGCAAACACGCCCTATTTGTGCTGAGCATTGCAGCTGCTTGATGAAATTCAAGCTGTATGTTATCAAACTGGCAGATTCAGGTGGCGGTTTATCCTTTCATTTATCCATTTGCAGCAGGTGACTGAGACTGACTGCAGGCTCTACGCGCACTCACATTTCACATTCTGGAAGTTACTCATGCCATGCCTTGACGTGTTGACAGGGCACTCAGTGCCACTGCTGGTAGAAGCTGGATGCAAGTTGTCTTCCAGATGAAGAGTGTACCAGCTCTACTGGGTAAGGTGTGTCAACCGAGTAATGGCAACCACAAATGCAGCATGCTGCAGGTCCAACGTTGCAGGTCCGGGCTTCAAGTGGAGCCATTCCGCCTTGAGATGCAAGCAGACAACAGGTGACACCTGTTTCATTAGCATCTGGTGCTGTTGTACAACCCTGCTACTATTAGCAGTACGCATGCATCTCCACGTTGAGAGGACTGTCTGGTCTCAGAATGCTGCTCAGCACTGCAGCTCATGCGCTCATGACAGCACAGGAGCAAGGCACAATGTGCTCGTCTTGACACACGCGTGACCATGTAGTTGTGAGAGGACACGGCACTAGCATGCAGTACACTGTATTTGTGCATCATGCGCACACAGTACTGAGTGAAAACACATAGTTAGCGCCACGGTGAGGTCTACCTGGCTCTGCAAGTGTTACCAATTCACCAATTTACCAAAGTAGGGCCACTGGCCCACCTGCAAAGGAGCCAAACAAGGCTCGTGGGGTCCACAAAAACCAGAAGAAGACTATCAACCGAAAGAACCGCGACCTCAACAAGGTCAGAGAGCTCAGAACTCAGAGAGTCAGCAACTTCAGAAGTACTACTAGTGACACAGATGGCGCGCGTGCGCTGGTGTACACCACATGCGTCCAGCCTGGTGTACACCACATGCGTCCACCACATGCGTCCAGGCTGGCAACGTGTTCTCTGGTGCACCCCACATGCGCCCAGGCTGGCAACGGCCTTCCAAATCAAATACCAAATACTAAATACCAAAGTAGGGCCACAGGCCCACCAATGTACTGCACAGCATAGCGCCCTTGAAGCATGAAGCGCAGCAGCACTGCACCCCAGCAGGGAAGCAAAGCAAAGAGAAGCTGAAGCAGAGGTACCCACCTTCCATGCAAACCTGCGCATGCAAGCAACGCTGGCACCACCCATGTCTGTACTGTCTGTACTGTCTGTACTGTTAACCTTCTGTACTGAATCTCCTGGGATGATGTAGCGCTGTGTGTGGGTTGTCACAAGTTTTTGCTCAACTGTGTCAAGTGTCACGGACCGCTCGACGGCGGCGTTGCTGCTACAGGCTCAACGGGAGCATGATGTATGGCCACGCACCGCATGCATGATGTATGGCCACGCACCGCATGCGTGATGTATGGCTACGCACCGCATGCTTGCAGCCCAGACATGCACAGTGATGTGCGCTAGCGTGCCAACACGCGCCAGGGGTGTGCGGTGCACATGTGAAGCAGTGTGTGCACACTCAGTCTGTTGGCGGCCCCTGACGCCGCAAGCTCAACACCGCTGCACACAGTCATGCGAGCCGCATTATCTGTCGCAGAGTTCCTGGTGCTGAGGTGGGATGGTGACAACTCGCACTTGTTGAGGCATTTGCACTGTTGGCATGCCATGGCATCATTGCGGCATTCAGGGATCTTCAGTGCTCCCCACATGCCATTTGGTTGCGCGGTGATGCCCTGATCTGCAGGACGGCTGTGATCGGCAGCGATGGACGCATGGCACCTAATGCTACAAGCGGTCCTGCAGCAGAAGGCTGATGGGCCAAGGTGTGGGTGCTGGTCTGCAATGTGTCAGCGTAGTTTCAGGCACGTTGATGTGCTGCTGCAGCAGCTGCAGCACCACCAGATATGCACCGGTCCAACAAGGTTTTGCATGCTTGCGGCTGGGACGATGCTGTCAGCATACGCTGCTGATCAGCCGCCGTGTGGTGCCTGGATTCCCTCTATTGCAAAAGAACGGAACTAGACGGCTCGTGGGCTTCAGATGCATGCACAACTGCGTACGGCAAGCAATGCTGGACCAGGAGACTCTGCCCAAGTTCTCCTGGTGTTCCCAGAGGCTGTTATGCACTGTATAATAAGCAGGTGCGCATTCAGCAGCAAGGCATCAACATCAAACATGCCTGTAGCGCAAACAAGGTGTGCAGGGCAAATTGTAAATGCGGCTTAGCCATGAACACACCAAACGATGGAGGTACATGGCAGTAGAATATCTGGGATCGTGCACTGGCAGGAAACTGTCTTGGATTACTGTTTTGATCGCTCAGGCTTTCAGCAATGCTGCTGCAACTTGCTGCCCTGCAGCCAGCTGACAGCGTGATGGTCAGATGAGAGCAGTGCACTGCAATACAATAATACAGTAGTACAGGACTGAACCTGCCTCAGGCACTAGCCCAGCGAGCTGTTGTTCCGCTCATGAGGGTTTCTTGTAATTGTACCCAGTTTCTTCTTCATTGTTTGGGCGATCGAAACCACCCGCACAAATCCGTCAATTCCAGTTGCCTTTTTAGCCCAGCCACGGGCGGTTGGACCGGCATTCAACCCGGGTCTCCAGCATACCATGCTGGTGTTCTACCACTAAACTGCATGTGATACCAAATTACCATATTATTACCAAGATAGAGCTACTGGCCCATTGACTAAGGAGCCAAATAAGGCTCATGGGGTCCAAAATGTCTCACCACAAGCAAAGGGGGAAAGGGAGGCAGAGCATGCACACGCAGCCAACAGACAGTGTAGCCTAGCAATATATCAATGCGAAAGGGCACAAAGTCTGGTAGCAGCACAAGTGATACTATTAGAGTTCGTCCAATCTTCTGCAACAAGGCGTTCCTTGGTGTTTTGACATTACAAAGCAACTGGAGTCACATCAAGTGGTAACACCAGAGTGTTTGCTAGAGTGGAGCATGCAGCTGGCACCATCATTTTTGTGCAGCCAGCCAGGCAGCTGAGCTCTATGTGTATGAGTATCATGATACGCATTAAGGTAGATATTGCGAGAAGATATAAGCTCAAATCGGTGATATCGCAGTCATCTTCACGTGCCGCGCTCCTTACATCCCCCCGGCTTACTGAGCACCACCCTATTTGATCAGGATCGCGACTGGGCTGTCTACATTCGTTCCTCTGCTATATTAAAATTTAAAAGTGACTTGCATCTATACTGCTGCAAACATGAAATCGACGCGCCTTAGTGTTGTCGCGTTGCTCCTTGGCGCGCAGCTGCTGCTGTGCGCGCACACCTGCCGCGGCGATCGCAACCGCCCTAAAGATGACGAAGACGTTCAGATGTTTGAGCTTTCAGGACCCGTGAGGCCACATGACTTTCCAGCAAAGCGCCTGACTGCACCTGAGTCAGGCTGGCAGTTCGCAGGCTACGACGCTGTCCAAAACACGCCAGTCGTAGAAACAAGCAGAGGAGTGCTGGAAGTGATGATCAAGTGAGTGTAAAGCGCAGATCTCTGCTGTTGCGCGAGGTCGCAGCATCTGCTTTGACAAAATGCAGCAGCTGCTGCTCTGATGCCAGCCAAGCAGTGCATGCAGGCATGTCCAGGTAACACTGCAGCAGATTGACCCTTGACCCTATTCCACTGGCGGCTGCAACTGCAGCTGCGGCTGCGGCTGCGGTGCCGTTCCACGCCAAGCATCATTTGGCCCACATCTGCGCCAAAGCACAACAGCCAACTCGGCATTTCAGCCGCATGCATCATGCACATATTGACAGGCTTTGTACTGCTTGCACACACAAGGAGCCCCTGCATGACACTGCTGACATGTTGCTGCTGCTGCTGCTGCTGCTGCTGCTGCTATTGCTGCTGGCGCTGCCCTGCCGGGATCCTGGCCACCACCCTGCAGCCACAAGCCCATCAAAGGTGTCACCCCTAAGATGGTGTTATGGATGTACAGCAACCTGGACAAAGTTGTGCAGCTGCCACCCCGCCTGGCCCAACAGTACAACGCAAAGCGAGCAGCCATGTTCATGCTGCTGCACCCTGTTGACCACATCAGCGTTGCCCTCGCTAATCAACCGCGCGGCCCCATTGTGCGCGGCACCAACCTGAACTGGATGGAGATGCCGGCTTCCCAGTGCAGCTACACTGGCGAGGCTGTCAACATGTGGAGCTGCCCAGCCGGCCGCACCGGGTACACACCACTGACCTCGACATCAGAGTACGACGCACGCTTCTACACCAAGACCTCAAACACCGTCGTTCAGTCAGACATCAATGGCTTCAAAACCCTGAAGACCGTTGAGTCACAGCTTGGGCCTCTCACAACATCATACAGCGGCCACAGCTGGAGCTTCGAGAAGGGATTGCTGCGACCCAGCAGCGTATACCGCATTGGGTTGGTCGAGCAGGCCAACGACGGCGAGTACCAGCTTGACACCTCGCGTCGCTTCTTGAGCATCATCAACGGCCGCATCGCCACGGCGTTTGTGAATGGTGCGCCATTTGACGTGCGCGCACAGGGGTATGCGCTGCTGCTGCACAGCATCCAGGAGTGGCAGCGGCTGCCAGACTGGCTGCCGGCAGTGTACAAACACGTTAAAAGAGGTGGCAGCCGCAGCATGCTGTAGCAGGCATAAGTGCATCAGGTGTTGCGCGGTGTACAAATGTGGCCTGGCACGTTCGAATCTTTTGCTGCTCCAGAGGCTGTGAGGTAATTTTTAGTTGAGCACTGTGTGTTATTGGCTGTGGCGCTGCTCCCCCACCACAGTTCCTAGAATAGAGTGCTGTGCCTGCCACTGAAAATGTGGCTGATCGGTTAGGGCATGAGCTGAGATGCTGAAAAGCATCTGTTGCTTTCTAGCAAGCTGTTTCAGCTGTCCAAGGTAAAACGCAGTTCTGCGCAGACAGTGGCGGAACATCAGCTGAATCAGGTTACCGTTGGCAATTTCTGATGGTTTTGCGACAAGCCATGCCTTGGCAGTGTTAGATCACAATTTTCGCAGGTTAGAACTGCGTCATGATTGATGATTGGGCGCCAGTCATGCGGTGACAGGATGCTGGTGCTGCTCTATTCTGCATTGCACAAGTGCATGCAACTAGCTGCAACACAACTAGCTGCAACACAAGCATGGCAAGCACAGTAGGCAGCTCTTCCCTTCCCAACTGCGCTGCTTTTTGCATGCAGGCACTGCTGTGAACTCTAACGTAAAAACGGTGCTGGCTTTGCAAAAAAACTGGTTTTGTCGGCTGACTGGACAACCTGTGTGTGCAGCGTCACAACTGCAGGCCGCCCGGGTAAACGGCTTTTCATTGGTTGGGTAGTTTAGTGGTAGAACACCGGCATCGCATGCTGGAGACCCAGGTTCAAATCCTGGTCCAACCGCCCGTGGCTGGGCATAAAAAGCAACTGGAATTGACGGACTTGCGCGGGTGGTTTCGATCGCCCAAACAACGAAGGAAAGACTGGGTACCACTACGATCACCTCATGAGCGGAGTAGCGGCTCGCTGGGCTAGTGCCTGAGGTCAGGTTTCAATCCTGAAGATGTATTGTATTGTATTGTTTTCAGCAGTGTCTGCACGCAATGATGGTGTCCTGGCAAACAGCTCAGCAGCCGCTGTTAAATCTTTTAAACCGACCACATTGACTTTAAGCATGAAACCTTGTACAAAAAGTGCAAATGGTTCATGGTAGACCTGTTTTAACTGATTTGGTCAGTACGCATTGCTGTACACAGTGCAGGATGTTGCAGCAGCTGCCATGCGCAGTCAATGATTGACATCATCATCAGGCATGCCAACAACTTGTATATTGCAAGACTACCTGGCTGCCCATTTCAATCCTGCCATGCAACATCATGACGCATGCATGGCTCACACACACCCAATAGGGTGAACCATGGTTGCAAGCCTACATGCAGGCAGTCTGCTCACATGCTGTGACTCGAAGTCCTTTTTTGGGCTGCTCTGATCTTGCCGCATCATTTATGGGGGCTGCGTGGGTGGATTTCCATCAAAAGCAGCAACACCGGCTGCAGCTGGTGCCACGCAGCTGATCATCATGACCAAACACAAAGACGGCGGCAGGCAGAGCCAATGAGGGAAAGAGCCATGTCAACAAGCATTTCGGACACTACATGCTGAAAGGATTGCATGTGAAATGTTGGAGCACTCCATTCTGAGTCGGTACGTTGCTCATGTGCATCCCACTCATGTTGATACTTTGGGTTTCAGGAGGCCTAGGCCGTACTTGCGTTCAGTGGCAACAGCACGTGGTGTAGAATTGCTTTTGCGCGTTCGTATGGGTTGTCTGTATGTGCATGAGCGTACTAGTCAGAGTGGGGGTCGCAGAGCTAATTCCAGTTCAGCATGTGTTTGTTGTGGTGCAGAAGTTCGAGTTAATGTCACTATTGATGTATGACTGCCGTGCTACCTCTGCTCAGGGGGAAGTATGTTTGCTGAGATCAGATCCCTGCCTGGTTGCGCTGAGAACTTGCGCAGCGTTTTGTCCATGTCTGACTCATAAACCAAGGTGTTGCGTTTTGTGTCTGGTGATATTGGGGGCAGCACTGGTAGATGTCGGATGGTGTCACCATGTCTTGCTGATTTTTTATGAAGGCCTGGAATGTGCGCAATACTTGCAACATTTTGAAGCAGTGCTCCCTTCCCCACAGCGTTGATGCTATGACTTGAAAGGGTAGTTTCATACATATAATGGCTGGCAAGCTCAGCATACACTGTACTGCCAGTGCCGCTCTGATAGGGCCTATTACCAGAGGGTGGGTCCAGCTCTGTACAAGTGGGGGCCTCTCTACGGCAGGGTTGGCTGCTGTACAAGCTGATGCATAATCAGGGCCGGAATGCTCAATTGCTGAGCTAAATATCAGGGTTACAGTGGGATTGCTGTGCCAAATACAATACATCGGCAAGATCGGTATCTGAGGCTTACTAAGGGCCTCACACGATTCTCGGCGGGTATCCTAGTATCAGCTTGTGCTTTCAGATTTCAGGGTTGCACTGCCATGCCGTGATTGTTGGCATGTCAATACTGACATCACTGAACTCCCAAGGCCATGGGAAGCCCATGGCAGCAGCGGCGTATGTTACAAGCAGCAGCACTCTAACCCAGAAGGAAAGCGAAGCAGAGTCACCCGACCACACTCATGCAAGGCTGCACTGGGATCTGTGAGCGATGCTGGCTTTTCCCATTGTAAGAGGCGTATGTACACATGCCCCAAGTGTGGATATATTGTTACACTGTGGAGTGCTGGCAGACTGCCAGCAACACTGCTGCCAGCTCAATAAGCAGCGCGCTGCTTAGGGCTAGCCCTACTAGCAAATTTGCCGGTTGTTGGCAGCCCCTGCCACGAGTCAGGTATCTGCTGATCGCATAACAGCAAGATAAGATCTGCATTTATCAGGCGTCCCAGCGTGCCACGACACACATGCCACCATCGGCCTCGGCGCATGCTGCAAGCAACAGAGTGAGAATTGCATTGAGGGAATGGCATGCCGAGGTCATGTGCATGCGCAGGCCGAAAATGCAGTTTCCCCAAAACAGCCACCAACCCCAGATGTTGATGTTAGTGATTGAATATGACCGTCTCCAGGACTCCAAGTAGATGCAAACATCACACCATGAAAGCAACACTAGGCCAACTAGTTTCCCATTCCACACAAACCTGCAGCAGCATGACGCAGCTGTCACAATGCAACACTTGCGGTTGATGTGAATTCCAAAACATGATTCCTCTGTACTATAAAGGACTTTTGCATACTCCCTCCCCACTGCCACTGCTGCACAGCTATGCCGTCATCACTGAGCTGGAATGTCACCTGCTGCCCCTGATAATACTATTAATGCTGCCACTACTGATTCATTGTGGAGGTTTGAACATAACACCAGAAGCCCCGCTGACAGGCTTGATACTGCTGCTCAACCCTGCCAGGACCTGGTGGTGAACAGCAGTATGGTAACCCCACGTATCGGCACGGTGAACTATCCTCTCAATGGTTGGGAATACAGCACATGCGTTGACAGCAGCCACATCACACTGAATGACAACAACCAGAGTAGATGCCTGCACGGCTGCCTATGAGGCGCACGGAAGCAATCAAGAATTCAAGCAATGAGCTGAACATAGTCAACTGCTAGATAACGATGACTGAGCAATGTGCTGTTGCCACCTAGCCAGCCTGAAACGCTTCATAACGACTGGATAGAATGTTTGTTGTTATGATCACAACCTGTGCAACTTATGCAGCAGACCCCCACACATTTCACACTCACAGTTCTCTTCAGTGCAAGGTCTCACTGTGCCTATTGCAGGCGGCGCATGTACGTCTGCTGCGCTGCCAGCCCAGCGGCAAGCGCTGAGGAACATGCAACTGTTCCTATAACAAACACATCAGCTCCTCCTCCTGGAGTCGCCACGGCGACAGCGTGGTCACTTTTGTTCGCCAAGCATCAGCAACCACAGGCATGCATGGCTTGCTGAGCTATCTGCCAGCCACAGGGCTGACGCACTTGCCATACTGTCATGCACATGCTGTAGAACCCAATAAAACATCAGCCCTGCGTACGAGTGCATACTTCGTTGAATGTCGCAGCGTTCAAAAATGTCCTTGGCGCGTCGTCAGCCGTCCCAGAACTTGGCCCATGCCAGGAAGCTGGCAGCGCCCTTGGCAGAGGCAGGGTCGCCCCGGAAGCCGTACGGCCGTCGCTGCGCCATCCGCTGCCTTGCAGCGGCCTGTAACACTGCCAGCTTCTGCATGCCCGTGGAGCTGGGCCGGCAGGCACCTGACTGGATGCATGTGGCAGCGATGCCCGCGACATGCGGCGAGGCTTGGCTGGTGCCTGACAGCTCCCTGCGCAGCAGCACCGCAGCACCGTGCAGGGCAGCAGGGCAGGGCGGGAAGCACCGTTCAGGTCTGACCTTCGCAGCTGTACGGAATGGCCGACGCTGCTCGCCAGGCTGCAGCTCCCATTGCAGCAGCACACCAAAAGCCGGCAGGCAGGCAGGCAGGCAGACAGGCTGCATCCTGGCTGAGCTCAACGCAGTCCTGGCTGAGGCGCAACTCCTGCCACCAGAGGTGCGGCTCAGCCGCTGACAAGGAGCTACAGAGGGGCAACCACCCAACGCAGGAGGCATTCAGACAGGCACACAAACAGGCAGGCAGGCAAGCAAGGCAGCACCACCGGCTGCTGCAAGGATGTCCAGAATCCATTCATTTTCCAGCCTGACAGCAACAGCTATATTGCACACAGCAGTGCATGGAGACAAGTGGGGTTTCCTGCTGCATCTGCACGTGGACGATGCACGCACTGCCTCACCTGTAGCGAGAGGGCTCCCGTTGTATCGACATGGTGCTCATTACGCCGCTGCCAGGCGCTGCCATGACTCGCGCCTTGTCAGCCGCGGGCGCGTGCGCAGGCAGGTAGTTGCTGAAGGGTGATGCCGCCCTGGAGCTGGGGTCGACTGCTGTGACGGCTGCAACAGCCGGGCAGGCGGCTGGTACGTAGTTGAGCAGCGAGTCCTGGTAGTTGCCTGCTGCGGTTATCACAAGCACTCCTGCAAGCACACACAGATGTAATGCCAGACAGGCTGGGTGGTGCATGCTGCAGCCGAGCGTCGAGCAGCGTTGCATGTGTGTCTGCAGTGTGAAAGTGACAAACTTACCTTCATTGATGTGACATGTTGGGGTGGCCTGCGCCGCCACGCCCCTGCGCTGACGCCGCACCTGCGTCGGATGCCTCCTGGAAGATCTGGCACACGATGCGCAGCGTGTCTTCTGCGTCGTCGGAATCCGGTGACACGTATGCTGCGATGCTGAGGTTGATGACCTGGCAGTACAGCAGTACAGCAAGGCAGCAGTGCAAGGAGTATTCACTGGGGCACCTTGTGCCGTGACATCTGTGCAACAAGGAAAGACATCCGTGCAACAAGAAACACATAAACAACTCGGACAAACATGGAACCATGATATTGCTGCATGATGCGGCTGCTCTGCACCCAAGTGATGCCAGAACCAAGAACTTGACATGGGCTGCTGGGTTGGCTGGCAAGCACATGGTGCCATGAATGTGACCCTGCTGAAGGAAGGAGGCACATGTCTCCTCTGCAGTGCCGATGAGATGCTTACTGGCACACTAGCCCACCACTTCCTGTGAGTTGGTGCCAGCACCACCAGCAAAGCCATGGCGATTGCCTGCAGGCTGGAGCATGCGGCTGCCATCGTTTCTGCCCCAAGCAGCACCAGCGCACCTTAATGTTGTAGGCCCTGCCTTCCCGCCCGGCCGCCCATCTCACCGCAGCCAGCGCATCAGACAGAGCACCTGCAGGCACACACCATCACACAGCGAGGCACATAAGCTGTTGCCGCATGCAGTATGTGCCCAGCATATTATGCATTGCAACACATCACAGAGCGAGCATTCAGCTGTCACGCGGGCAGGGCGCAGCTCCCGTGTCGCCACTGCAGCTGCTGCCAGCACTCAATGTGCCGTAATGTGAGAGTCACCCACCTTGCCCGCTGCCGTCCAGCACCTTCAAAGAGAACACAGGCTGGCCAGGCGCAACACCAACAATGCCTGCATCAACACACACGAGCAGCCAGGCAGAGGAGCACCGTGAGTGGAAAGGCAGCAGCGCAGCTGGCAGGTGGCCCCTTCTTTGTGAGCAGCCTCGCCTTGCAGGCCTTCAGGCACAGAATGCGTCCTTGTGGGGCTGCTGCCAATTGAAGATCGCTACATGGCAATAGCTTCAGCCACAGCAGTGCGGCTGCTTGCTGTGGCGCTGCCAGGTGCCCTCACCTCTCCCGCTGTTGCGTGCCCCGATGATGCCGGCGACGTGCGTGCCTGCAGCCGCACCAACACAAGCGCAGCGCAGACACACACATACACACACTTCAGACCCAGCCGCTGCTCTGCCGTCACGGACAGCCCCTGTCGCTCTGAGACGTCAAGCACTGCAAGCGGTTCCTGCCTCAACAGCAGCATGCATGCCAGCAGGCAGCCCTGAAGCATCATGAAGTGATGCATACATCATTGGATGGACTTCAGCTCCAGCCACCGCGCGAGGCTGTGTCATGCCGCGAGGCTGTGTCATGCCGCAAGGCATGCATTCGCCTGTGCTGCTGGACTGGTTGCGGCTGTGCACATCCACCGCACGCCACACCAGCCCCTCACCATGGCCGAAAAAGTCGACGCCCGGGTCCGTGCTGTCCCCAGGCATGCGGCGCGACGGACGCCGCAGCCACGACTTGCCGCCAGCATACACCAGGTCGGGGTGGTTGGCGTCAACACCCGAGTCCACCAATGCCACAGTCACCTGCCGCTCAGCAGCAGCACCAGCCGGCCGCATCCAAGGTTTGGCACAGCACCGTGAGCGCTCGCAAGCGGGTGCCACGGTTGCAGGGGCTGCACCCAGCGCTGCATGCTGCAGCTTCGCTGTGTGCTGGTCTCAACTTGTGCCTTGTGTGCCACTGGGTTGTCCTGCCACTAAACATGGCTGCGCAGCAGTGTCCTGGTCAAGCATGGCTCTGAGGGCAGCGTGCACCCCGGTCCACATGGGCTGCTGGCAGAGGCTGCTGCGCCACCCCGCCGCCCCACCCTGCTGGCCATCGCACCATCCCACCTGCTGCTCGTCGCCCTGCATAGCTCCCTCAGTATACGGCACAGCGTCAGCAGTTGCGGCCTCAATGAAGGAGATGCCAGGTGGCACCTGCTCGCCTGCTGCCAGCCCTTGCCTGCGCAGCATGCGCGTCAGCTGCTGCAGGGCGGGGCGCTCTTGGATGTCGGTATCTTGTGCAGTCAGCCGCGGCACGTTGCCTGTACTAGGAGCAGGTGTGGTATTGGCCACTGGTGCTGGCGCTGGTGCTAGAGGGGCGCGCAGGCGCTGCAAGTCCCTTAAGTTGTCGTTGGGAGAAGCAGAGGGGCCCTGCACTGTGCGGCGCCGCCGGTTTGGCCGGCTAGACAGCCGGTAATCAGCAGGGGTGGGGGCAATGACTACCGGCTGCAGTGGGGAGCTGGGCTGGCTGAGTCCGTCTGCCGGCGGCTGATATGCACGGTTGGTGCTGCTGCGGGTGTTGCCCAGCTGCTGCGCCTGCAGCTCTGCCTCGTAAGCATGCTCGCCACCTATGTTCTGCTGCTGGTCAGGCGCCTGCTGCTGCTGTTGCTGTTGCTCGCTACCTGCAGCCTGTTGGCTGGATGCTGAATTGTCTTGGTATGGCTGCTGCATTTGGCTGTCTTGCAGCTGCTGCTGCAGCTGCCCCTGTTGCTCCTCCACAGATAGGTCACCTGTCACAGCAGCATCAGGCGCATCTGCAAGCACCTGCTCACTACCTGCACTGCTGCTGCTGCTGCTGCTGCTGCTGAGGCTGCGACGGAAGTGTCTGGCCTGAGGTATAAAAATAATTACTCGATCTCGGAAAACAGCACTCACAAGGCCCGTCTGCCGGATGTGCTGCATAGCTGACGGTGGTGCCTCAAGCAGCAGAGCTTCAAGGGAAGTGGCAGCATTGTCTTGCCCTGTGCTGCTGCTGCTGCTGCTGGTGGTGGCACTGGCAGCAGCGACCGCACCATCAGTGCCTGCTGAATTGTCTGCTGGTTTCGCCAGTGGTTGCTGCATCTCTGTTGCCCTGCCTAGCGCCTGCACCACTCTGACACTCTGTGCAATTGGCTGAGCTGCTGCCTGCGTTGCAGTGTTGAAAGCATCAGGCTG
Source organism: Scenedesmus sp. NREL 46B-D3 (assembly GCA_014080715.1). NCBI lineage: Eukaryota > Viridiplantae > Chlorophyta > Chlorophyceae > Sphaeropleales > Scenedesmaceae > Scenedesmus > Scenedesmus sp. NREL 46B-D3. Next base: position 18,549 of record JACERP010000237.1, read on the forward strand.
CTGGAAAAGGCTTCCTGCTGCTTCTGCTTCTGCTTCCAGGGTCGCTTGCACACGCTGCACCAGAGCATCCGCTGCTGCTGCTGCATCACCAGCATCGCCCCTAAGCACCACTACGAAACAGTCCTGTATCAACTGACTGATCTCTGCAATGACATGAACAAGAACGTAAGCAGTTTGATACACCGCTTCAAGTGGCAGTTGCCTGAGGAAAGCATGATCTAGGCTGGCTCTGGAGCAGACATAACACTATGGCATGTGCTACCTGTCGCTACTGCTTCACGGGGCGGCCAGTCTCCAAGTCTCCACCGTAGCCCAGCCGTTACTCTTGCGGTGATGTGAATTAGCTGGTGCCCGACGCTAATTTGATACGAGCAGGCTCGCTTTAGCCGTGGCGGCCTACCTTGATCACTCTCCTGAGCAAGCTGCCGCGACGTTCTGCGCGGGTAGCTGGAGCTGCCAGGTGCTTCCGCTGCAGCCTTGACATGCAACAACACAAGGATGATAACGAAGGTCTGTGATATCACGCGTAGGCACTTCACAGATGGCGATCCCCCGTACTGCAGTTTTCGATGTCTGAAACATTTCATTTCTCAGTGCTTAACAATAATAACGCTCCTAACTGCGACGTGTAACAACTGTTGGAAAGTGCATGCCAGGCCCGGCATGTCCAAACTGCTGCTGAATCCAAAATGCGACAAGCAGCCGGCAACATTCGTACAATTCATAAACAAGCGTCGCCATGACGCCAACGGACCTGAACAAAGGATAAATGTGTGAAAATTACTTAGTCACTGCACGAACTGCCCATGTGTTTCAAAGGAGCTCGGCAAGGGCTCAGCACTGGTGAGTCACCCTGCAGACTGTAGCGCACACAGCACTCTAAATGCACATGCACATTACATGACGGTAGCTGACGGAACTTTATTACATTGAAACTCTGGAAGCAGCATGTTGGTGTTCAGCAAGTGCCGCATGCCTTCAGCAGGAGGATACCAGCAGGAGGTACAATTGTAGCTTGAAGCGCTGCCATCATGGTTGCATATGGCGCCTACACCAACTGTGAAGTACACATCACATGCACGATACCGCAGCTTTCTTTCACTTCATTGGATTTGCCTGATTTTGCAAGACTTGAAACTGGCAGGGAGCGTCCCTCTGCCTGCTGAGCCCTGTTGATAGGCCTAGGTGTGTACATGTCAAGAAGAATGTGAAATGCATGTGGAACATGTTCAACACACGCACTGCATAAGAGCCTTCCAGCACGTGATAAGCAGCAGCTCTGTAACCTAGCAGGGAAACAAAGCAGGTAGCCGAGCCCCTGTATGCCCTGGGGAGCCAGCTGGCTCAATCATGCAAGACTGCCCATGCAAGACACAACTGTTGGGTTTGCGGTACAGGTGCGTATGAAGGTGAAGCTTGGATGCCGGCCAGCTTGCCTCCATGGCAGCACACTCGGAGAACCAGGAGACCTTGAGCAGGTCCAGCATTGCTTCGAAGATATGCCGTTCTGCATCAACCAGGAGCCCAGGAACCGTTGAATCCGTTCTATTTCTCTTTGACAGCTCACGTCATCACATGTATCCTTGCACACCCTCAAATATGCTGTGTGCACTCATGATTCACCAGAGAAGTGCTAGCCAAGCGCATGCATGCTGTGCCAGCAGGCACTGCATGCAGAACATTAGCTCTGAAGATGACCATACGCCACACTATGGCACTCAGACACACTACGGCATGACAAGCTCCAGCACTCCAGGGCCTCATTGATTGTCACAAGCAGCAGCGCTCTGACCCAGCCGGAAAAGCGAAGCAGAGTTTCTGCATGTGGCAAGAACGCCACCGCTTGCCAAATTTTTTGGCTTGCAAGAGTGGAGGCTGCAACAAAGGATGATGCAGTGCATGCGGTTTTTTCTTATACAGATCATGTGAAGTTCAAACTGGCTGCCGCTGTTGGCAACTGCGTGCTCACTGATGTAAAAGAACGGATTCAACGGCTCCTGGGCTCCAGGTAAATGCAAAACGACATACCTTCAAAGCAATGCTTGACCAGGAGCGGCCCGCTCAAGCTCTCCTGGTGCTCCGAGTGTGCTGCCATGCAGGCAAGCTGGCCAGCATCAAAGCATCATCTTCATACGCACCTGTACCGCAAACCCAATGTCATGCAGGTATGGCACAGTGCTAGCACAAATCGAGGTGTGTGTAGTTGCAGCATGTCATGAACTTTAGGGTGTTTTGATATTGGAGGTTCTGCGTGTATGCCTGCTGGGATTTGTGTCAGCCTGGGGCACTACAGGATTCAGCGTATGCAGGGCGTTCGGCTGCCAAATCAAGTGTTTACAGCTGAATGGAGGCGTCCTAGTGGTGCTGTGGCGGTGACACCGTGGCACAAGTATGTGCAGAGCCTGCTGTGCAAGTATGGTGTGAATGTTGTGACCGCGGAAGGCAGAGCCAGTGCGTGCAAGAGCCATGTCAACAAGCAGGTCAAGACACTACATGCTGAAAGGATTGCATGTGAAACGTTGGAACACTCCACTCTGAGTCGGTATGTGGCTCATGTGCATCCCTCTCATGTTGATGCTATGGGTTTCAGGAGGCCTAGGCCGTACTTGCGTTCAGTGGCAATTCCACGTGGTATTGAATTGCTGTTGCGTGTTCGTATGGGTTGTCTGTGTGTACATGAGCGTACTAGTCAGTTTGGCGGTCGCAGAGCTAACTCCACTTCAGGATGTCCTTGTTGTGGTGCAGAATTTGAGTCTTTGTCACACTTCATGTTTGATTGCCCTGCTACTTCTGCTCAGAGGGATGATATGTTTGCTGAGATCAGATCCCTGCCTGGTTGCGCTGAAAAGTTGCGCAGCGTTTTGTCCATGGCTGATTCGTCAATCAAGGTGTTGCGTTTTGTCTGATGATATTTGGGGCAGTTCTGGAAGATGTCTGACGGTGTCACCGTGTATTGCTGCTTTTCTTGTCAAGTCTTGGGATGTGCGCAATGCATGCAAACATTCTGGAGCAGTGCTCCCTCCTCTTTCTGCCCCGGTGGGGCGCGGGGCCGATGGCGCTGATGCTAAGGCTTGAATGGGTAATATGATGATGATGATGAGCCTGGGGCACTGAGCTGATAGACTGCAGTTGTAATGCCAGTACTGTGCTGAGTCAGCGTGGCAATTCTAGTTCAATGTTCTGATACGCACAGCCGCCAGTAGTGAGCAAATCTGGACAAAAAAAATACGTAAACCTTTTACATTACTTCGGTATGTAACTCGCGAATTGCTTCTTCTTCCGTGGATTTTTTTTGCTTTTCTAATGTTTGCGAAGGGAGCGGGCCCCGCTCTTGGACCCAGGACAAACATTTGATTTGAATTTTAGGGTTTTGCAAGCTGTTTTCATAAATTGCTCCGGTAGACCGCTCTATCTGCTGTTTTAAGCATTATATACGCATGCTGTAGCGTCCTAGGCACACTGCTTTTCTCCAAGCTGCACTGTCCATTGCTGATTGCCTCTGCCACTGCTGTGAACACATGTGCTGGGATTGCCTGTGCTAGACAGGTCTGAAAACATCTGCTGCGAGTGTTATTGTCATGACGGGCTCTGACATGGGATCTACTGGAGACTACTGGAAGGCGGTGTGCAGGTGTCACCCGTGCCTACCCGGCAGGGGTGTGCACTTGTTGACACTTCTGCCCTGCAAATCTCTGCGCTACAGGTATGTTTGGATGTTGAGGCCGTACTGCAGAAATGCGTGCCTGCATGGCAGACTGCTTGGATCACCGAGAACTTGGGCGGGGGTCTCTTGGTCCAGCATTGCTTGAGGTACGCACTGCGGCAGCTGTGCATGTATCTGGATCCAGGAGCCGTTTAAACTCGTTTCTTAACCGAATTACCGAATTACCGAATTACCAAAGTAGGGCCACTGGCCCACCCGCAAAGGAGCCAAACAAGGCTCATGGGGTCCACAAAACTCAAAAGAAGACCATCAACCGGAAGAAACCGCAACCTCAACAAGCTCAGAGAGCTCAGAACTCAGAGAATCAGTAACTTCAGAAGCACTACTAGTAATGCCATCACTGGGAAGCAACAAATGTGCCAACTCTGGATCGCTACGTACCAGTAAGCAACTGTGTATGAAAGCAGCAACCTTACTTTGTCTTTGCCGCATAAAGTCTGCCAGACATCGCCCGCTTGGGTTTGCTAATGCACTTGGGTTCTGCCAACCACCGAACTCATCAAACAGACACCAAAAACGCTCCCGGACTAGCTCGTAAGCATCACACTCAAATACCACGTGGAACTCATCCTCAACCTGGCCAGCAGCGCATCGGGTGCAAAGCCGCTGATGTCTAGGTAACAAGGAGTTGCCAGCCCTCTCCCACCGACCAGTAGCCACGCGCAAGTCATGTGCACCCAGACGAAAACGCATCAGTGACGACAGGTGTACTTTGTTGAGGCCAGCAGTGTTGTGCACATAGTCTGGACACCAGCCAGACGGCTTTGACATGTCTAGTTCATCAAGTGATGTGCATGCAAACCAGCTCTCGTACGTATAATGCATGACAGTATCAGAACCAGCAACTCTGGGATCGGTGGGTAAATCATGCCACTGCTGATACAACCAAAACTGAAAAGCCTCATGCACACAGCGCATATCAGACTCCTCAAGGCAGTGCAGACCGACCAGTGCATCAGGTATGTCGCCCAACGTGCCCGTACGGGTATGCAACGTGCGCACAAGGGACCTAAACTGCCAGAACCACAAGGACTTTTGCCTACCCTGATCAGCGCTGCTTGGGTAGGTGCGCATACTGAGGTCTCTGTTCTCCTGCATTGCTAAAAACAACCAGTCACTAGGCGGCCGTGAGACCACCCGGTCCCACAGGTCCCAGCAAGCTGTGAACCAACCACTGATCAGGGGTCTGCAGCCAAATTCACGCAATAGCAGCTGCCTGCAAGTAGACTTGCGAACACGCCCAGCCAACACACGCAAAAACGTGAACTGCACCACTTGCATGTCATTGCTAAGCGCCTTGGCAACGCCCTGCGGCCCACTTCCGCAGCTATGAAGCAGTGCAGGGGCCCACACTTCTGAGCAGTAGCCCAACATTGGCGAGACCAGTGAGTTGAACAGGTGCACCTGCAAGCCAAGCCCCGTGATGTGGTGGTCAGCGCAGCGGGAGCGCATGGCCCACATTGACATCAAGGCACAATAAGCACATATCCGTTCTTTTAAAATAGGTAGGATGTAAGGCATGTTTTTGCTATATTAACTCTTGCAGAAAGTCCATAATCAAGTTGATCAGTGGTGAGCAGGAGCATCGATCCACAGGCTGTGCGGTGGCAATGACAGGCTGCGTCGTCGATCAGGCTATATCTGGGGTGAGGAAGGAACCATTGTTACCGAATTAAACCTGCCTTTGTTGTTATCCTGATCGTCAGCCGCCCCTAAAACGTCTCCCGCACGTGGTTGCGAAACCTCCCACTCAACATAACTTTTGTATGTTGCGCGCTGCGCGGCTCTGTGTGCACTGCACACGGCATGTGCTTGTACATGCATGCAGATTCTCTGCGCGCGGACCGGCAACTATATGCAGTACTGCTGGACTGATGCAAGCTTGCCTTCAGGCTGCAGCACAGATCAGCTCCCATGGCGCCAAACCATGCAAGAAACAGCGGAGCCATGACACTGTTGTAGTCAGTTTACTAGGCTGGTAGCAGGTACAATGTACCCCAGAGGCAGTGAGGCTATGACTGCCACGCTCTGCCAGGCTTGCGGCCTGCAGTTGTTGTGTAGAAAGCAGTTGCAGTGTAAAATTATTACGGCGTATAAGGGTCCTCACTAAAGCAGGCTGGTAAAAGCAGGCTGGTAAAAGGTCGACTCATAAAAGTAATAAACGAGTCATGGCCATGAGTAATGGGTAACTAGCTGCACTTGATGCTGACGGAACTAGAAGCTGACGGCGGATTGTCGTATGCATACACTAAGCTATGGGAGCCTTGAACGCCATTGATACAATCAATCAGATGCATCGTCTTCAAAGATTAGCACGTTTCTCGATGCCCGCTAAAATTTATGCGGAAAGAAAATTAGCCGAATCAACACATGACGCTGCCTTTCATATGACGCCTTGCTGTACACCAACTTGTCACCAAATTAATAACAACAGTAAAATAATAACGCAGCGTTGTCCGAATTAGAGTGCTATGTGGATATCTAGCCAACTGTTCGGGGTCCGTACGACTAGCCAAGGAAGACCGAACTCTCCGAACACCGAAACAAGCGCTACATAAGCGCCAGGGGTGTGTCCATCGTTGAGTCCGTTTCCATGCACTAAGCAACTCGAGATAATCTTCACTGGGTTTGTTCTCTCTCCTCTTAGCGGCCCTTTATCAGCACCTGCTGACGGTAAAGACCACAAGGATCATATCGACTGCACCACCTGGGTTGTACACCGGTACTCGAAAATCAAAAGACCACCCTGTGCACGCTCTACAACGCGCAACGTTACGATGGCTTCCCATGCCAGCTTCACTGCAGTGATCGTCGTGTACCTGCTCTGCGCAGCCATGGTGAGTACAGTTTAAAATCTTTTGTTGAAGTTTACTGATGCTGCACATCGTCTGCTGCATCTGGTTCACGCTGACTTGTTGGCGGGCGGGTCCGCACAATGCTATGCTGTGACAGAAGTATCTGTTTGGCGTGCTTCGTCGTGAATCACAACTTGAGGCAGATTGGCCACAACGAAGCGCCGCAACTCAATGCACAGGCTGTGCAGCTTGCTGACTACTTCCTGTCTTGCTGCCATGCATGCGCAGGGTGCAGATGCAGCATGCTGCACCAGCGGCCAGCCCACTTACAAGGGCAATACAGTGAAATTTGCTGGCCTCCCAACCTGCAGTGACGGGCCCTGCTCAGGCAAGGGCTTTGACTACCGTGGCGCAGGTGCCAGCGAGTCACCCAACCCAGAGTCCTGCTGCGACACTGACACCGACACAGCGTTTTTCTACAACCCCCAAGCAACGAAGAAAGGTGCGACATGGCCGCCTATCCATGGGTTTCCCACCCAGTATGCAGGCACAAGCCGGCAGTGCAGTCTGGAGGCTCCACGCTACAGATGCGGCCTTGGTGGACAGGTGGGTGGTGCAGCAGCACGCAGCAACAGCACGTCGCAGTAGCAGTTTGAGATGAGAATTGCCTCCTCAGGAAGCCCCCTGCAGTTAACACATGCTACAGCTGTTGGCACTCACCCACATGCATCACAAGACAGACCCCCTCCCCCGCCACACCCAGCATGCCCATGTTACCGCCTGCCTGCTCAGCAAAGCCACCATATTGCAGCCTGACACTGACCTTGCTGCCGCTTTGTTGCTGTTGCTACTGCAGGAGAAGAAGGCGGCAAGGCACAGGCACATGCTGCTGTAAGCACTGCCTGTTCATCCAGCAAGTGCTGGTCAGCCATGCCGTGACTGCAGGAGCTGCCACTGCGCAAAGCAGCCACATCCCGTATGGTTGACATCTAAACAAAATAACGGTGCCGCAAGTGGCACCCACAGACATTGTGACACCACGGGTGGCAGCAGTGGCGTACCTGTCGGTGCGCTGCACGGAGTGGTACTGAGAGTTTCGTGTCACTTCACGGTGAAGTCACGAAACTGTGCAGCAAGCACCCTCTTCCAATCAACAAGCATCAGCAGCACGCAGTGCTCGGTGTTGCAATCGTTCCATAGTATGAATGTAGAGCTCATGCATGGTATAGTGTTTAGGTCAGTTGTTTTCCTGCAGCACAGATTGGCAGCGCAACTTGCTGTGTTGTGCGCTTTCCCCAGATGTTGTGCATGTTCAGCAACGGAGCTGTGCGGTATTGATGGCTGTGGTTTTGACATCACATCATCACTGGTGTGCTCCAGCTGCCCTGCATGTGTTGGAGCCCTCAAGAATGGCAGCATTCGCACATATTTTTGGCTCCAATTCTTGGTCAGGCACATTAGGTCACCAACAGACACTTGTAGCGAGTAGAGGCTAGGAAATAGAGGCTTATCAATAACGCAAGGTGTGCCATATCTCATGTGCTGTACGGCTGGCATATTGCTGCACAGCTGGTTTGTCATTACAGCCCAGAGTGCTCTGGCTGTGACCGTATTTTTGGTGATAACTGTGTTGATGTACTGTGCAATTGGCGCGTGGTTGTCGGTGTGTGCGGCTGGTGCTTCTTGTGCTTCCTTGGGCCTGAGTGGAATGGGGCCAGCCACAGCATTATGCAACAAAAATAAGCAGGCAGGTTATGATTTGGCAGTGACATGTCAGCAATGCTCACCGAGTGGTGCTGGCCTGACGCAGCAGCTAGCATGGAGTTGTTGTGGTGCCTTATGTGCGCTGAGACGCGTATCATAGTAACAGCTTGCCCATTACTTCTCGTGGAACTGGTGCTGAATAGATGGTTAAAAACCTAAATTTTTTGAGTTGCGAAGGCCTACACCATGTGTTGACAACATGGTGATGCAGGTCTGCTGGCTTAGGTGTGCCAACACCTTGCGTTTGCCCAAGAGATATGCAATGGTGATTGGCTTGTGTCAGTCATGTGTATGCATAATTTGGTGTTGATCAGTTCCATGATGAGAACAGCTAGGTGAAATGAGATTGGTGGTTCAGGTGCATCTGCCTGCTTGTTGGAGGTGCAAGGTATGGGATGTGTGCTGCTCAGGCTGAGCGCATCATCACACTGCTGGAGTTGTGCAGTGATATCAGACACTATCGTTCACCTCGCGCAACAGCGAGTAAATTATTTCACAGGACTGGAGGTGTGGGTGTATAATCACTTGCTAATAGCAGCTGCCGCATTGTCACGTACAGTGAACAGTGCATGGTGTGTTTAGTACACCATATGTGTGGTTGCTGCTGTCCTATGTACAGAGGTAAGAAGATGTATTTAGTGTGATATGATGACTTGATATCGTGCGTGACTTTGCATGGTGGTAGCTGGGTGTAACATGGCTCTTAATCTTGTTCTTGACAAACTTATTATAGAATATTTACACCATATTTTGTTGGAAAAGTCCATTCAAGAACAGGTTCTTCTGCCGCCTCTTTAACCAGCACTGGTCCGTGTCAGTTCCAGGGGTTCGTTGCACAATGAGCGGAATGATGCCTGTGGCACGGGCTCGTAACCCCGTGTTACGGAACAGAAATGGGCACATCACGGGTGAGTCAGGATGTGTGTTGTCGCCAGTAGCTTGAGGCTTCCATGCTGCTGTTGCTGCTGCTGTCGCTGTTGCTGCTGCATCATCATCAGCTGTCCATGGACCCTGGCTTTAAGGGCTGCCAGCACCTGCTGGGCAACTTTACAGACAAACACAAAAAGATGATGCTTTGATGCTGGCCAGCTTGCCTGCATGGCAGCACACTCGGAGCACCAGGAGAGCTTGAGCGGGCCGCTTGTGGTCAAGCATTGCTTTGAAGGTGTGTCGTTTTGAATTTACCTGGAGCCCAGGAGCCGTTAGATCCGTTCTTTTACAAAAAGACAACAAACAGCAAATGTGTTGCTTAACCCAGCTGCAGGACCTCCTTGATGTGCCTTGAGTACCATGCTGCAGTCACAGTTTGGATGTTATATAATTTTATATCGCGACGGTCTTTACAACTTGCATCAAATGTTACTTGACATCAGGACCCGTTAAATCCGTTCTTCTACATCACGCATCAGTTTGCGATTTGATGTGGGATGGTTTTCAGGATGATATTTGGTAGGGATAGCTTTGTCTTTTTTTTTCTTTTTTTTTGGCTTGCGTTTGTTTTGCTCTTTGCCCAATGAGCGTGTCATTGGCTCCGCACTATTACAAGCTATTATGATTCTCGCTATTTGGTGTACTAAGCCTGTAACCTCCAGAATGTGACTCAAGGCTTGAAGCCGTCCGACGTGGTGGCACTGTGCACTACTCAGCAAGAATGCGCAGCAGTTCTAAGCATTAACATCTTTCTTCTGTGCAAAAGTGCTGCTGAGCAACTGACATCTCTTTGGGACTTGTGCCACACTCGAGGTGTGCTGACACAAGCCGTGTATAGTATGCCTCCCAGGCGAGTGTGTGCAGCCTACCGTACTTACAGCCTGATGATGAGGGACAGTTAAACTCGTGCTTCGACACGCCTTATCAGAACAGTCGCTTTATCAACAGAGTCGCCTTATCACATGAGTCAGCACGGTAATCCTTGCACAGGTGACTCACTGTCAGACGCCACTGGACCAGCTTCTGCGCAGTCGTTTAAGCGGTCTGCAGATTGATAATGGCGTCAATCAAAAAATAAACGTTGTTTGAACCAGCTTGCCATGTCGCCCTTGAGTCAACAGGTCGGAGTCCGTACAACCAAAGAAGGAAGGCCGAACTTTCCGAACACTGCACCCAAGCGCTACATAAGCGGCAGGATAGTTTTAGCCGCCCCCATTCCATGCATCCAGTGATTAATTACATATTGCCGGATTTGTATCCGTCCCTCTACTTGTATCCACTGACTTACAACCAGCACCTGCTGACGATCAAGACCAGACAACTAGCTCGAGTGCGCCACCCGGGTTGCCCAGCACTGTCTGTATCGCATAGAACACCCTGTGCAAGCCCCACACGGCGCTACTCTGTATGATGGCTTCCCATGTCAGCTTCACTGCACTGATGGCCGTGTGCCTGCTCTGCGCAACCTTGGTGAGTCTAGTATGAAATTGGCAATTGATGTTCTGTAATGCTGCACATCGCCTGCTGCCTTTGCTTCTGTTAACCTGTTGGCGGGCGGGTCCGCACAGTGCTACGCAGCAGCAGTCTCTGTTTGACGTGCTTGGCCGTAAACCCCAACTTGATGCAGATGTGTCACCACGTGGCGCCGAACGACAGGCCTCCGCGCACAGGCTGTGCAACTTGCTGACTACCTGTTGCTGCTATGCATGCGCAGGGTGCAGATGCAGCATGCTGCACCATGGGCCAGCCCACTTACACGGGCAATGCAGTGAACTTTGCTGGCCTCCCAACCTGCAGTGACGGGCCCTGCTCAGGCAAAGGCTTTGACTACCGTGGTGCAGGTGCCAGCGAGTCACCCAACCCAGAGTCCTGCTGCGACACCGACACAGGTTTCTACTACAACCCCCAAGCAACAGAGAAAGGTGCAACATGGCCGCCTATCGACGGGTTTCCCACCCAGTATGCAGGCACAGGCCGGCAGTGCAGTTTGAAGGCACCCCTCTATAAATGCAGCCTGGGTGGACAGGTGGGTGATGCTTCCGACCGCAACATCAGCAGCACGTAGCAATAGCAGTTTGGTGCCTCCTGCTTATAAACATGCTACAGCTGCCGTTGTTGTCACCCCCCGCTTGCCATCACAAGCAACAGGCTCCCCCCTTACCCAGCATGCACATGTTGCCGCCTGCCTGCTCAGCAAAGGTATCATCTTGCAGCCTGATGCTGACCTTGCTGCCGCTTTGTTGCTGATGCTACTGCAGGAGAAGAAAGGGCCAAAGCACAGGCACATGCTGCTGTAAGCGCTGCCTGTTCATCCAGCTGGCGCTGGTCACCCATGCCGTGGCTGCAGGAGCTGTCGTTGCTTACGGTGCAGCCACCTTACATGGGGATACCAAAATAACGGTGCCGCAACCGGCACACACACGCACACACACACACACACACACACTTGGCACCATGGGTTGCAGCAGGTGTGTACCTGTGGTGCACTGCGAGGAGTGGTGGTGGGGGTTTCGTGGCAAATCTGGGTGATTGCATGACAGGGTGCAGCAAGCACCCCACTTCCAATCAACACGCATCAGCAGCACAAAGTGCTCGGTGTTCAGTGCATGCATGGTACAACTGTAGGGTTAATGGAGGATCAATGTCAGGTCGGGCAGCTTGTTGTCCTGCAACACATGATGGCAGCGTTTTGCTGTGCCTTTCCCCCTTTGAAAGGATACTCTTCATGCAGAGCAACGGAGCTGTGCGGTAGTGACAGCTGTTGTTTTTGTGGCATCATGTTCTGCTAGTCAATCACTGGTAATGGTCTAGCTGATTGCATGTGCCTGTGCCCTCGCAGAGCCCAGCACATGCTTCATAACACTGGCACATCTTTTTTGGCTGGTGAAATTTTGGTCAGGCATCTTAGCTCACAAAAAGACACTGGTATCATGTAGAGGCTTCTCAATAACCCGTGGTGTGCCATCTCCATTTGATGCATATCGCTGTAGGGCTGGCATATTGCTGCACAGCTGGTTGATCATTACAGCCCAGAGTGGTCTGTCTATGACAATATCGGTACACCTGTGTTGTGCAATGAGCATGATTGTCAGTCTGTGTGGCTGGTGCGTCTACCTCAGGCACAGTGAAGGAATGTGCCCAGCTGCAGCGTTATGCAGCGGAAATAAGCAGGCAGTGGCATGATTGTGATAGTTCAGGCAGTGAAGCGTCAGCAATGCTCACTGAGTGGTGCTGATCTGATGCCGGAGCTAGCATGGAGTTGTTGTGGTGCCGTATGTGCGCTGAGACGCGTATCATACATCTGAATGCCCACCACTTCATGTGAAAGGGTGCTGATCAGACGGTCACAACCTATGCTTAAGGTGGGAAGGCCTTGATGATGTGCTTGACCACATGGTGATGTAGGTTTGCTGGTCGTGGGTCTGCCAACACTCTGCCACAACAGTTATGCAGAGCGACTGGCCCGTGTCGGTCATGCAACTGCATACTATGGCGTTGATCCTTTCCACCGCTGAACGGTCAGGTGCAGCGAGGGTGGTGGTATAGGTGCATCTGCCTGTTCATTGGAGGACCAAGGCATGGAGTACGTGCTGCTCAGGCTGGGTGCATGCATCATCACGCTGCTGGTGTTGCACAGTGTTATCAGACACTTTCGTTCACCAGGCTTGAGAGTGAGCAGCACTATATGTTTCCCACGACCGTAGGTGCGGCTGCCTGCCTGGCTATTAGTAGTAGCTACCACACCATTACGTACAGTACCACACCATTACATACTGTTGCTGAGTGATTGTTACAGCAATGTTGAATACATTACTGACATGGATACGTACATCAGCAGTCTAGCAAGAGAGGTTGGGTGAATCTGCTGTTTTTGCTGTGCTTTCATGCTAGCTTGTAGTGCTGCTACTGTTTTACATTCGGCACATGGTATGTATAGAACACCATAGGTGTCAGTGCTTCTGGCCGATGTGTAGAGATGTGAAGACTGTTTTTGTGTTGTAGTGCTTTAAATCATGTGTACCGATGGCATGGTGGCAGTAGGGTGCAGACGTTGCTACATTTTCTCTTCCTCCTTACCGTCACGTTTAACGAGGGGCTGCGCATGTAAGCAAAGCTGGCTCCAACAACTGTACTGCGCCGCTACTGTGCCTCTCATCCAGACTAGCTCTGTAGCTCGAGATAGTCAGGACGTATATTGCTGCCAGTAACGCAAATGCGTAGACAACACAATGATTGCGGTGGACCACACACAGGCAATTGCAAATTCAGCTGCATGTGTTACCGTGTTGAGCCTTAGGTACTATGCTGCGGCCTCAGCAACAAGCCACCCAATTGGGCACTAAATGCACTGCACAGTCCCATGCGCAGTATGGTGCAGCGGTTCACCAATTGCACCGTCGACATGTGCAGGAGTGCTGCTGAGCAATGGGGTCGTTGGAACCTGTGACACTTGGGATGCGCTGACACAAGTACTACTGGGGATGTGCTGACACAAGTACTGTAGTATGCCAATGCAGCCTGCATTGCAAAGTTTGCATAAGGGAGGCTGGGTGGCTCTGCTTTACTTTTCCAACTGGGGTAGAGTGCTGCTGCCAGCAAAGCTTGTAATTACTTGGTTTGCCATCGTGGACGGTTCCTCTCCTAAACGGGTGTCATCATCATCATCATATTACCCATTCAAGCCATAGCATCAGCGCCATCGGCCCCGCGCCCCACCGGGGCGGAAAGAGGAGGGAGCACTGCTCCAGAATGTTTGCATGCATTGCGCACATCCCAAGACTTGACAAGAAAAGCAGCAATACACGGTGACACCATCAGACATCTTCCAGAACTGCCCCAAATATCTTCAGATACAAAACGCAACACCTTGATTGACGAATCAGCCATGGACAAAACGCTGCGCAACTTTTCAGCGCAACCAGGCAGGGATCTGATCTCAGCAAACATATCATCCCTCTGAGCAGAAGTAGCAGGGCAATCAAACATGAAGTGTGACAAAGACTCAACTTCTGCACCACAACAAGGACATCCTCATCATCATCATATTACCCATTCAAGCCATAGCATCAGCGCCATCGGCCCCGCGCCCCACCGGGGCGGAAAGAGGAGGGAGCTCTGCTCCAGAATGTTTGCATGCATTGCGCACATCCCAAGACTTGACAAGAAAAGCAGCAATACACCGTGACACCATCAGACATCTTCCAGAACTGCCCCAAATATCATCAGATACAAAACGCAACACCTTGATTGACGAATCAGCCATGGACAAAACGCTGCGCAACTTTTCAGCGCAACCAGGCAGGGATCTGATCTCAGCAAACATATCATCCCTCTGAGCAGAAGTAGCAGGGCAATCAAACATGAAGTGTGACAAAGACTCGACTTCTGCACCACAACAAGGACATCCTGAAGTGGAGTTAGCTCTGCGACCGCCAAACTGACTAGTACGCTCATGTACACACAGACAACCCATACGAACACGCAACAGCAATTTAATACCACGTGGAATCCTAAACGGGTGTACAGCCAAGCAGGGCTCGCAACCACATCGACGGGTTCATCCCGTGATTTCAGAATCCATGAGCTGGCGGCTCCTGTTTTTCGAAATCTGGAGATGGGTTGTGACTGGTTGGTCGAAATGTCGGCCGCTCAACAGGGGGTGTTTCGACCAGATCTCCCGCCAAAATGCACCTGCCGGCCCGGAACAGATCCACTGAGGGTCACTCCACTGATGAAGGTGTCGAACAGGGCGATTCACACAGTTCACACAGTACGATTCACATATATCTGTGTTTAAAACATTGCCTGACTCAGCGCCGGACTCTGCGCCTGCCGGCTGCTGTACTGCCAGCAGCAGGCCTCAATGCCGTAGAGCCCTGCTGCGGCACCAGTGCCATCGCGACATGCTGCTCCAAGCATGCGACCACTAAGCTCCCTTGGAGCCAATTGCACTGCCTCTGGTCAGAACCCCTACTCCCCAAAAATCACCGCCCAGATGCCTACGAGCAACCCCCACAGCCCAGACGCACCATCCTCGTCACCGCCACCGCCACCGTCACCGCCACCCCCCAGGCCCCAGCCCCCCGCCTCGCCTCCCCCAGCGTCACTGCCGCTGTCCCATCTGAAGCTCTCAGCGTCGTCGCCAACCCCGCCGCCCAGCGGCTGCTGCCCGCCTGAGGCGCCCATGCCGCTGCCGAACTCGGAACCCGCATCGCCGCCGTCAAACCCTGCCTGCTGCTGCTGCTGGTCTAGGCCGGCAGCTGAGGGCGCCGCGCTGCCAGCACCGCCTGCCTCGCCACCTGCATGCGTGGCGCAGTGGGACGCGGGCAGCAGCAGGGCGTGAGTCTGCAGGTACCCTGCTGGCAGGGCAGCTGGCGATGGTGCATGCATGGCAGAGCTGCTGCTCGCCCGCAGCGCATAATTGCGGCACACATGCTGCGTGCACATCGGCGGTGCGCCTCAGAGCAATGCAGCACTGAGGCCAGCTGCAGCCATCACCAACCCCCTGATGGCCCTGTCGTGCAACCAGCATGCGAGCCAGATTGTGTTGCGGCACTCAGCTGCCTTGGCTGATTGTCCCAGTGCACATGATGAACACCACATCCGTGGCAGCCTCGGCCCACCTGCTGTGCCAGCTGCAGCACCGCCTGCTGCCGCGCCATCCGCAGAGCCTCCGGCTGCGTCGCCGCCTCCCATGCCGCCCCCTGGCAGCGGCACCGGCATGAACAGAGGCGGGCTGATGAGGCCGCCGCTGCTGCTGTGCTGGCTGAAGAAGTTGTAGTCAATGCTGATGGCTGCTGCCAGGGCTACCATGCGTTCGGTGAGCGGCAGCGGCTTGTGCACCACCTGCAGCAGCCAGGCAACAAAGCAGGGACCGAGTCGTGGGAGGATGAGCAAACTGGCCGGGCAAGCGAGCAAGTGCACAGCCTGGCAGACGCCAGGATTGCCGAGCATACATCTCAACAGGGCCTAAACTTGCACAATGCAGCTGAAGCCTGAGCTGCACAGCCTGCCGATGCTTCTTAATAGCATGCACGAAACGAAGGATTTGCAACGTCATCAGCATCAGCAGAAGAACAATAGCAGGCCTCCGAGGCCTGCGGTTGAGTCACCCGCACGCATGACTACCCTACATAGACGTCTAAACAATGCACCCACCAACACACATCAACCCTGAGCCCGGTGACATCACAAACACCCCTCACCAGCTGGTTGCCTGTGATGCTGGGGATGACGGCCACGGTGGTGCGGGCCTGCGCAAGCGGCGTCACAGCCACGTCAGCCTGGCCGCTGCGCGCCTGCAGCGTCCTGCTGGCCAGCTGCGCCGACTCCTGCGGGCTGTAGCCAAAGTGCACCACGTACTTGCCGGCGTCGGTGAAGATCTCCTTGGCAAAGCCCAGGAAGTTCCTGCAGCCAACGGGCGTGACGTCGGCTGTGAGGGCAAGCACAAGAGAAGCGTTGAGCCATTGGCAGCGTTCCGGTTGCGGCCGCAAGCACGGTCTGTGGTGTGTGAGCTGTCGCTGACAGGCACACAGCAAAGCGGGTGACGCAACTGGTGCTGCATGTTTATGGATGGATAACTGTCCAAGCAAGGTGTGTTGTGGCATGGGATCAGGAAGATGCCAGGCAAGTTATTTTCCGCCAACCCGCATGTGAGGCGCGGCAGGGAGCACCTGTGCATACACACAAGTGCATCACATCCAAACCAATGCAACTCGTCCAGACCAGTTCCATCTACTACAAGCCGCCAGCCAGTGGCGACAGGAGCCGCAGCGTGTCAGCAGGCACTCGCGCGGCCACCTGTCGATGAGTGCCAGCGTGTTGTTCTGCGCGTCCTTCAGCTCAAACTCCCAGGCCAGGAAGCCGCCGCTGATGGCCGCAAACTGGCGCCGGCCCAGGTACAGGTCGTAGTTGCGGCGCCAGGGGTGCCAGCGCTGGCGCACCTCGCCCACCGCCTCGCCCTGCAGCCGCAGATGCAAGCGGCGGGGTTCGATTCCTGCTGCGTGCACAGGAGTGGGGGACATGCAGCTTCCTCACACAACGTGGCGCTGCACCCCGCCCACCGCCTCGCCCTGCAGCCGCAGGCGGAGGCGCGCGGCCCAGCAAGCACCACGCGTCACGGCCAACTGCGCTGCTTGCGGTGGACGACTCAGATGAGCGATGTGGCTCATGAGGGCCGTCGTGTGCATGCGTGCTGTGTGCGGCTGGCTGCGGGGGGGGGGGGGGCGTTGCGCGGAGGCGTGGCTGGTGCTGGCCATGCATGCAGGCCAGCACGCTACTGAGCGCGAGCCACGCCTCGAAGCTGGATGTTGCATGCTGCGCTGTCCAGCCGCGTCAAGCACACGATGCAGGGCTGTCTGGCGCACCACTAAATCAGCCCAGCGAACGGCTCCATGCGCTGCCACCACCCGCATCACCACCTTCACCAGCAGCAGCAGCAGCGGCAGCAGGCGCCCACCTGGGGGTCCTCGATGTACATGTAGCTGTTGATGAGGTAGGCTGGGCGCCGCACCCTGAACAGCACACGGCTGCCTGCGGCAGGGCCGCGCAGCGCAGCACGGGCAGCACGCAGCACGTCAGGCCACCACGGCTGCTGCCGGCTCATCGACCTGGCGTGAGTAGCACTGACAAGGAACGCCTCTGACGAGGGCTTGCCTACTAAGTGATGCATTGCAAAGTGCTTGGGCTAGCTGGCGCCGGCAGGGCAGCGTCCACCCTGCCAGGCACCACCGCCTCATGTCCTCAGGTTGCCGCCACCATGTGAGAGCTGACTGACTCCGTTACACGTAGGCCGTTCCAGTGCAGCTGCCTCACCGGTGGTGCTGCGCGCTATGACCTGCAGCTGTGTGGGCAGCACTCCCCACCGCCAAGAGGAGCCGACCACCCCCCTGCCCAGCTTCTGCCTCGCCATCAGCGCTCAGCACTGCGCCTCTGCAGCTGTGCGCTGGCCTCCCCCCTGCCACACCGCGCCAGAGTACCTCCCACTGCCACAAGCAGCCTGCAGCCGGCCAACCCCCTGCCCAGCTGCAGCCTCACCGTCAGCGCTCAGCACTGTGCTCTTGAAGCTGCGCCGCGTGCGCAGCAGCTGCCGCTGGACCTCGTTGCCTATGCCGCTGATCTCCTCTGCGATGAGCGCCACCACGTTGCCGTCCTGGTCGTACACGGTGAACTTGGTGGCCTGCTCAAAGCCCAGGATGACGGTGCCCCTGCATGTAAAGGCAGCAAGTGTGTCAGGTTCTTTGTGACGGCGATGTAGAACTAAGGTACAAGGACACCTGCTGCAACTGTGGTGGCCTGCTCACAGCTCAGGATGGCACTGGCGCTGTGGTTCCAAGCAGACACAGCAAGCAGACACCACACCAAGGCCGCACGACCTGCTGCCATGGCTTGGACATGACAATGGGATTGGCGTGTGACATGACAGCATGACAGCAGAGCACGCGCGACAGAAGGCTGAGGCCCCCCAGCGACTGCTTGAAGAAAAGCACAATGAGAGCTGATTGGGCACAGCAGGCGGCAGCATGGAAGCTGGAGCACAGCCAAAGTCGAGCTCTGCGCAATGAGGTGGCACTTCAGTTGAGGTCAGGTTAGTGTTCACTTTTCGGTGCTTAATTTCCTGCCAGCCCGCACTTCCTGCAAGCCCCATTGCAGCTGCTGGCAGGCCCTACTGCAATGCAGCACACATGCTGTCGCGGCTGCCACTCGCACCAATAGGCTGGCCCCCCAAATCAGGGTGCCCAACCTCAGACATAAACTTGCTCACCATTCAATCGACCTGGTGACCACCAGCGCCTCATGGCCTACCACATCTTGTATCTGCAGCAGCAGCAGCAGCAGCAGCAGCTGTTGGCTCCTCCTCATATTAAAACAACAGCGCACGCAAGTGGGTGCAGATGTGGGAGCTGCTGCCACTGCTGCTACTTACCTGGGGCTCAATGGCTGGTTGGGAGTCACCCATCATTGTCAGTCTCGTTCCCACACTCTGTTTGGTTGCATCAGCGCCCATGATGCGTGTGGATGGGGTCACAGCGGGCTGCGTCCCGCCTCCCCCACCCCTCCCACCCACCTGTGCTTCACTCGGGTGTGCCTCGACAGGGGCAATTGCATCTGAAGCACCCGCTGCTGGTGCTGGCGCTGCTGCTGCATCGTCCTGCTGTAGCTGGTGTTGGTGCTGCTGGTCCGCAGGCACGGTCGATGCAGCAGCGGCAGCGGCCCGCTTTTCCTGCAGCTCCCGCTCCCGCTCTCGCCGCTGCTGGGCCGCCAGCAACCGGCGGCGTGCTGTGTCACTAGACATACTCCTCACTTGCGGCAGCTGATGATGTCCTAGCCTCAGCTGCTGCTGCTGCTGCTGCTGCTGCTGCTGCGCCCATGGCTGATGGGAGACATGCAAGCTATCGCTGCTTGTGACATGTCCTCTGGTTGAATGCCTGTGCTGCTGCAGCTGCAACAGCACAGGCATTGTAGACGATCGTCGCTGCAGGCTGTGTTGCTGACACCGCCCATGGCAGGACAACGGCAGTGTGACTGCTTGCGCCGGCAAGCTAATGATGGGAATCCACTGCTGCTGCTGGTGCGCAGCAGCAACTGCTGCACGCCTCAGAAATGTAAGAACATGTGAGTGTGCTTTTGAGTGCTGCATCGCACCAACACCGTTGATTGCATGCAAGCCCAGCCTGCAGGTCGCAGATAGCACAACAGTGTGGATGTAGGGATGTAGTGTCAGGGCAGGCACAGCAGGACTGTGTGACATCGAAAGGTGGTCATGTCTGGGCCGAGCCACCCCAAAGCTGCTATCATTAACATGTATTGAATTGAGGCAAACAAACGGCTGCAAAGTACGCAGCCAGGGTTTGGACAGGATGATGACAAGGGACTGACGGTTCTGCCAACGTCTTCATGCACTGCATAGCAGCCGAATTACATGCCAATCCTGCACGCGTCAAGCGCAGGATATTGCATCCAACCGTTGAGCTGCCGTCTGTGCGTCTTTCAGGCAGAGGTTGTGGCCTGCATGAAGTTTCGGCAACATATTTCTTCACCAAAGCCACCCGCTTGCACCATGATCTAAAATCAGAGTATTATATAGTGTTTGAGTGCCTGCGCGGGCGCTATGGGGAATGAATCAGAGCAGCAGCTTACTGTGGCGGGGCGTGCACAGGCTGCAGCGGGCGCAGCTGTTGTGGCAGCAGCCATCGTAAACCCGCTGGATGTGATCAAGGTGGGCTTCTGCTGCCTCCATCAATTGATGCTGCTGCTGTGCTGCTGACGCTGGATTACGTTGGAGTATCTGCTTCTCTACAACGGTGCTGACCTTGATTTATGGTGATATTGGCTGCTTTGCTGCCGCAGACACGAATTCAGGCGCAAGCCATGGCAGCTGCCTCTGGCCAGGGCACTTGCTCTGCTCCAAGCATTCGGTGCACCAGCACCCTTTATGAGTGAGTGGCTGGGCTTACAGGCAGTGCTTACAGCCTTGTTTGACATCAGACAGCACCGGAAAGCTGTCAAGTATGCTCAAACATGCACCACAGCTTGTATGGCAGTGCTGAGCTTGTCAAACCCTGCTGGCCACAACCGCCAGAGCACTAGCATTTTGGCCAGTTGTTGTGGCGAACCACACGTGTAGCTGTTTGCAGCATCCGCAAGTCAAAAAATGTTTCTGCCGTGGTACTCTATGCAAGGTGTGGCTCTGACGTTTCGGCTGTTTGCTGTGTTTGCTGTGTCTGCATCACACACTACACAACTGCTTGGTCCTGCCAGGCATGCAGCACGCCGCATGATGCACCACTGCCCGACAGAACCGCAGCAGCTGCTGCAGCGGCAGCGCTACAGCCAGCTACTTCGCCACCACCACGCGCTCAGCCCCTTCGAGGCAGCGGCATGGCTGCAGCACAGCAGCAGCTGGACTTCGCCGCCGGCAATGGCAGCCAGTCCCAGCACCCGTGCTGCTGCTGCCGTCGCGCTTGCAGCGACTGCTGACCGCGCTGCTGCTGCCACTGCTGGCGCTGCTGCTGTGTTCAGGCGCTGGGGGATCACAGAGGGGCCCATCCCTGTGAGGCGAACCCCAGCACCCCCACCCGGCCAGCCAACCCCCGCAGCAGCAGCAGCAGCTGCAGCGAGGGCCATGCGAGCAGCCCCAGCCGCAGCCACAGCCGGCGTGGGCGTGCATGCTGGCGCAGGCACAGCAGCGCTCAGCGCGTGCGAGTGTGCAGCAGCAGCAGCTACAGAGCAGCTGCCTGCACACTCCATGTGGGAGACCGCCAAGTCGATCAGTTCGCGGGAGGGGCTGCCTGTGCTGTGGAGGGGCACCTCTGCTTCGCTGCTCATTGCCGTGCCGATGGTGGGCATCTACATGCCGCTGTATGATGCGCTGCTGGAGCAGTGGGGCGACAGGCTGGGGCGGTGCGCGCCCATCGCCGCCGGCACGGCAGCGCGCACCGCGGCATGCTTCTGCGTGGCGCCGTTTGAGCTGCTGCGCACACGCCTGCAGGCGTCTGCCGGCAGCGGCGTCAGCATCCGCAGCACCGTCACCAACTTCTTCCTGGACCACCACCAGCATGTACAGCAGCAGCAGCAGCAGGTGCTGCTGCCAGCGCAGCAGCGGCAGCCTGTGCAGGCCCAGGTCAAGGGGCCGCAGCAGCCGCAGCAGCAGCAGCAGCTGGTAGCGCAGCCGCCGCAGCAGCTGGGCCCGCGCACTGTGCTGCGTGCTGTGCCGCGCATGTGGACGGGCTTCAGTGCGACGCTGGTGCGCGACGTGCCCTTCAGCGCGCTGTACTGGGCGCTGGTGGAGCCGTTCAGGCAGGCCATGCTGCCCCGCAACAGCCACTGGAACCCCTGGCCACCACAGCCCCACCACGCTCAGCAGCAGCAGCAGCAGCAACTGGCCGCTTCCAGCAGCAGCAGCAGCAGCAGCGGCAGCAGTGTTGGGTACAGGCGGCAGCCGAATGTGCACCACACGCAGCTGGAGATCCTGATCGCCAACATGGTGTCTGGTTTTGTCGCTGGCGGCGTGTCAGCGGGGCTCACCACACCGTTTGATGTGGTGAAGACGCGCATGCAGATTGCACGACCCAGCAGCAGCAGCGGCAGCAGCAGCAGCGGCGGGGGTGTAAGGGTTTGGAGTATCCTGCAGGATGTGTACAGGAGGGACGGCCTCGAGGGGCTGTTCACAGGGCTGAAGCCGCGTGCATACAGGGCTGCCCCCGCGTGCGCCATCGTGATCAGTGTGTACGAGCTGCTGAAGAACTGGCTGGCGCCTGCATGAGCAGCAGCAGGCAGTCAGAACATTGGGAGGTGTGTGTGAGGGCGCTTCCAGGCAGAACGTTGTGTATTGCATGCTGCCGCGGCTGTCGCGGGGCTGTTCTGTTGGAAGGGGCGTGCTGTGGCGAGGGTGCTGCTGGTGTGTGAGGGTTTCCCAGCATGATGTGCGGCTGACGCCCGCCACTGGGGTGGCCTGCTTGTGCATGTGGTTGCGGAGCAGGGCACACAGCAGGGTTTTGTGGGGTCAAGCATGATGTGGCACCACCCTGGCAGCCTCTTGAGGCAATGGCTGCTGGGCAGCAGGGATGCGCAGCCGTGCCAGCAGCAGGATATGTGAGGCTGTGCTGGCCACGGCAGGCTGGGGATGTGCGTTGCAGTTCGGCCCGTGTTTTTTTCTTCAGTGCTTGCTGCAGCAGCGGCCTTACAGCTCAGCAACACTTGTGCCTGAGATATGGCATCGATGCTGCTGCAGACGCTGCTTGCTTGGAGGCATGGCTGTGAACCAGTACCAGCAGCAGTGCTGCACACTGCCTGTTTTGTACTCCACTGAGCAATGCTAGTTACTCAAGAATGTGCAGCACCCATCACCTTAGTGCAGAAGGTGCAGTGTACACGTTCATGCAGCAACCGCCTGTGCATTCGTGTCAATTGTACTGCATCACAATTTAACAGTTCAGTGCACACAGTTGAATTGGCAAGCCCGCATTGGCCTGCGTAGGATACGTAGTGCTCCAGTGTGGGTGTGGGAGTTGGGATTGTGGCAGGCTTTGCCATGCTTTGCTTGCGCCGCGATGTGCACGCTGAATTGCAGCAGTTGCATGTTCCAGCACCGCTGGCTGTCAGGCAGACTCAGCACAGCTCTGTGCGCTGCTCTGCTCAATAAGAGCCTGACAGTGCGTGTCATGTATTGTGATTGGCTGAGGACGCCGCCTTGTGCTTGGCATATTGTCTGCAAAAGGGCGCAGCACTTGACATAGCATCAGCACTGTAGCTGCATTTCATCACACAGGGGGTACTTGTGGTGCAGCGGTGCATGCCCTTGCAGGCAGGCAGGGATGAAGCCTCGGGGCCCTCACCGTGCACAGTCTGGCTGTCGAAGCTTGTGGCGGACTGTGATAGGACACAGCACTGCATGCCTGCGAAGGAATGCCCCATAACCTGCCACCCTCCCGCATGCAAGCTCTGTGATCGACTGTGGACTGCTGGTCAAAGCGACAAATGCCTGACAGCCGGTCCTCAGATGCTGAGTGATCACTGCATGGCATGGCTGCTTTGATTACGGCTGGTTGTGAGTAAGCAATCAGTGCTGAGGGACAGCTGCACGGCATGCATTACAGTCAGCTTTATAGGGTGTATCGCACGGCTCGCAGCATTTGTGCAGCATTGGGGTTGCATGGTGCAGCAGTCGCTGGCCTGCAGGTGCTGCCGCTGCGGAAGCCTTCCGCCGGGGCAGCGTGCTTGATGCTCTCCAGCAGCAGCGCATTGGTTTGGGACACGGCGTGGTTTGCATGTGTTGTTGAAGACACTCAACCATTCAAGAAGCTGCGGCACACCGTGTGGCACATGCTGCACATCTTAAGGCATGCTGCTCCACTGTAACTGCAAAGGCCCTTCGGCCGGGGGGTGTTTCTGTTGGTGTACTTGGGTGCGGAATTAGGCTGCGTTGTACTCTGGTCTAAGTTTGGGCTGCATTGTACTATCAGGTTTCAACCATTGTGAGCTTTGTGGGATCAGGCAGCATGTCAAGAAGAAGAAGAAGCACTCTGACGCAGCAACAAAAGACAAGCAAGGCAGTGTATGAGCCCTTGTGCAAATTCATTACATGTGATGTGATGCGATGCTGTGAAGCTCCCACCGCACTGCGTGGTCTGTGTTGTGCATTCTTAATAGGTTTACCGGTGATGTGCTTCCTGCAACCATTCACAAGTGTCTGTCACGTCACCTGTCATACAGGGACCTAGACTCACTGTTTGCTACACATTGACGGGCGATGTTCCCGTCGTGTAACATCCAAACTGTGACTGTTGCTGCTGCACAGCCCCCTCATGCAGAGGTGGGGAGACACTGCTGGCTTGCTTGCTTTTTTGCTGCTGTGTAAAACTGCTGCTTCTTTTGACAGGGACCTAGGACAGCTCAGGTGTTATGACCTGGTACAAGCATGCAGGGCAGTTCCAAGTCATCCTAGGCGGCAGCATCCGCTTATCCTTGGCCGGCAACAACAGAGTAGATAGCTATTCGACGTGCTTCTTGTTCTGTGCACCAAAGGCCGAAAGTGTATCATGGCTGCGTTAGTTCGGCACGGCTTCCGATATGCAGCGGTGCACCATCGACATTCCGCATCACCGTCCATGATCTCGCTGTATGTAACATCTAAACAGCCACACAGGTGAGCTTCCCGTCCGAATCAAGTGACCATCAACACTGTCGATTCAACAGCATCAGCAGACACCAACAGCAGGTGCAACACCTTCAGCAACAGCAGCTCCCACCCAGAAGCCTTGGCAATGCCCCTGACTGCCTGTGCACCACTGTTGCTCAACCCCATCCAGGTGTATGCTTGTGCATGCTGCTGAGGAGAGCAGCACAGGTAGCAGCAGCAACAGTGATGCTGACTCCTCGTATGACAGCCGCAATACCAGCCAGCTGGATCAGCTGCTGAGTGGGCTGAGTGAGCTGCGGCAGAAGCAGCAGCAAGGGCTGCAGGGCTGGGATGAGGACGAAGCAGAGCTCGAAGATGAGTTTGCAGACAGCCAGGAAGGCATCGAGTGGGTGTGGTGGAGGGCTTCAGACGATGATGCAGCTGCAACTACTCTTGCAGATGAAGCACGCGCTGCTGGGCCAACCATCACCAGCAGCAGCAGCAGCAACAGCAACAGCAGCAGCAGCAGCAATGCTAGTGAAGCAAGCAGCAGTCACCGCACGCTGCGCGATGGCCAGCCTGTCAGCAGGGATAGCAGAGCACGCTTAGGCAGCAAAGCAGCAGCAGCACAAGCAGCAGCAGCGGGCAGCAACGACGCTGCTGCTGGTGGGCAGTCGGAACATAGGCGGGTACGGCGCAGGCGGACAGCAAAGGCCGCAGACGGCCAGTGAGCTGCTCGGCATGCCATCTTTTCGACATTGTTGAACAGGGCGCAGCAGCTGACTCTAGCCAGAGTAGAATGCACTGCAAAGTTTGCTGTGTGCCATATGTCATATGTGAAGAAAGCAGCACTCTAACGCATGTCATGTGTGCATGGCGAACGGGCCAATTGCGTGTGCATCAGGTGTACTACACCACAGCATGCGTTGTGGGGGGCTGCTGCAGGAGTGATTTGCGTTGGCTGCGATGGATGCGTACTACATAGTATGGCACTGCAGCTTGAGGCTGGCTGCTGCAGTGCTCATGACTTGTGGCATGGCCCGTCACGTATGGCACACTCAGTAGTGACAGCAAGCATTTTGTAGTCACACCTTGGCAATTTGCTGGCAAGGGCGCTCTCCTGCTGCGACTGGCAGACGGCGCTGAGCGGCTCAGTGGTTGCAGCTGTGCAGCTCCCAACAGCTGCAGCAGGCTGTACTGGCGGAACTGCATGCGTTCGGAAGTACGAGTTGTGTGTTATGACCACATAGGCTTGGAAGTGCAGAAACCTTTCACAGCTGCTGCCACTGGCAGACTCATTGTACGACTTCAAGTCGTAGGCTACTTTGGCGTTGTGGCTGATGAAGCCTGCGTCACATCACTCACTGTGTAACACTACACATTGTTGCACAACAATGGCTGCTGCTTAATTCATCTTGACATGCAGCCTGCACTGACTGCTGTATCAATTTAAGGTCAGTTGGGGTACACCGCTATACTGAATTACCGAATCACCAAAGTAGGGCCACTGGCCCACCCGCAAAGGAGTCAAACAAGGCTCATGGGGTCCACAAAACTCAAAAGAAGACCATCAACCGAAAGAAACCGCAACCTCAACAAGCTCAGAGAGCTCGAACTCAGAGAATCAAAACTTCAGAAGCACTACTACTATACATTCGTGCAGGTTGCAAGCAGTCTCTGGCATGGGTACAGCAGCAAAGTTGTACTCACTGATGCACCCACTCATTGGTGCATGCGGTGAGAAACTCACACAAGCGTTGAACACAACACTACATAGGAACCTTATGCTTGACAGCTCAGTAACTCCTGACACTTCACGCTTCAGGATTACTTTCTGTGCATGCCGCTAACCAAACGTTACCCCCCTAGGGGGGCATGGGCAGCCAACCTGATCGCAGCATGAATCATGCCTCAGCTCAAAGTGTATGCAATCTCAATGCGGCTATTGGCGATACCAATGAGGCGGCATGCACGAAACGCGGGCAAATCAACTTGAGCCCGCTGCCTGACGAAATCAGGCATTGACATGCCAGCATGCACACAGTGCGACCCCTGGCCACCAGCCGCACCCCAGGGACACATGCAGGCCATCACACGATAGAGCTGCACCACTCAACCCGCATTCTGACCTGCTGGGCAGCAGATACCGTTCTGACAGCAGCCATGATCCAACATCTACAGCCCCCACCAACGCGTCACGAGGGCACCCGTTTCCCCTCCACAGAGCCACCAAGGTATGAAAGCATCCATAGTAGCTAGCTTCGCTCCTTCCAAAGCAGCTGCCAGCACCAGCACAACATGTTGCCCCTGCCGATTTCAAACAGCACCCCCAGGCAGGCACACACCCATCCAAGCAGAAAACAAGTTCTGCTACCACACCCCCGCCAGTGCAGTACCTCATGCCCCCAGCTGTTCAAAGCTCGCCGCGCAAGGTTGATCCCGCTGCACTTGACAAGTTTGATGGCACCGCTGCATGATCAGCACAGCACGCCTGGCCATCCTTGCAGCGCCAGCCGTAGCCCGGTGACCTGTTCTGAGTGTCAACTCCATTAACTGCTGCACCCAGCAACTCGAAGCCTCAGTTGGCACCAACTGCAAGCTTCCAATGGAGCCAGCAGCGGCTCCTGCCCCACTGCACAGCGGGGAGTTGACAGCTTGCAGTTCAGCACCGCTGCCGTGGCCGCCTCAGCGTATGATGTTGACCAGCAGCTCCTGCCCCTCCAGCACCATGTCAGCTGCCTGGTGGCTGAAGTTCTCCGAAACGAACTTCAGCAGGGGGCTGCTCTCCTCCCAGGGAGCAATCAGCGCAACACCCTGCAGACATGCAAAGGACATGCATGCAGACACAACAGGTGGAGATGATGTCCACACTGCAAGGGAACCATGCTGGAACCTGTCCAGCTTGGCAAGCAGCGGCCACGCACAGGCTACCTCACTCTGCTGCCATCAGCCTCGCATAACAACACCCTGCAAATGCTCTTAGAAAATGCAGCACGTACACGTACTGTTCAACAAGAAGGATGCAGGTGACAAGGGCAGGGATGCACACCGCACCCACTTGCAGCCCCCGCCTGCCTTGCCACACGCACCGGCCCCTACCTTGGCAATGACGACGCCCATGCGAGGATGGACAGGTTGTGGAAGAGTCGCGTGATGCCCTTGCTGCCCAGCCCCTCCAGCAGGTGCTCCACGTCGCAGCCCTCGGTGTACAGAGCCCGGTCAAAGTTGGTGGTTGCGATGAAGATGAGCTCCGCGGCCACCACCTTGTTGATGACCTGGCAAGTTTTGACAGCAGCGCCGGCCAGGCAGCAGTGTCACCAGCAGTGTCACCAGCAGCAGCAGCAGCAGCAGCAGCCAGCAGCAGCAGCAGCAATGGTGTGACGCTACTCCAATGCGTCATGTACGGGTGCTGCATGAGCTGTGTCATGTCAAGCAGAGTGGACCGCGCCTGCCCTGCCGCTGCCCTGCCTGCAGCAGCTCCCGCGCGGCTGCCGCCCCACCTGGATGATGTCGGCCAGCGCCCCGCTGTAGTCCTCGCTGGCCATGCTGGCGGTGACCAGCAGGCCTGTCGCCACCGCCTGCAGCACCAGCGCCAGCCCTGCGTTGTTCAGCGAGCTCTGGCACGCCTGGCAGCAGCAGTGGCGCGGGCAGGGCAGCCCAGCATGTCAGCAGGCAGCCTCACACCTTGAGCAACGGCGATGCCAAGGAGCCCTGGCAGCCTGGCGGTGCGAGGCTGAAGCAGCTGCCCAGCAGGCCAAGCAGCAGAAGGCAGGGCAGCTCAACATGTTGGGAGATTGCGTGGCCCACTCAGCCCTGGGAACTGTTCGTGCAGCCCTAGCAGGCCTGGATTGTAAACAGGGCTGCTTTGAAACATGCTTTCCGGAAAGCATGACACTTTGAACTGCCGCCAAAGCAGCAGCACAAACAGTGCAGCCAGCGGCAGGCGGGCGGCACAAGGCAGGTTGGTGACATTGTTGTGCCACCACCCGCCGCATCAGCTACAGTGAGCTCTGGCAGGGCTGGCAGCAGGAGGCAGGCACGGCACACCAGCCCTTGCTTGTGCAGGTGCATCCACACATAACAGGTTGACCCCATCCTGTTGCAACCGCTGCTTCCAAAGCAGAGCTGACAGACCCGCAACGGGAGACAAGGCAGGTTGCCTGGCAGCAGGCTGCTGCTGCATCCAACCCATGGGATGCAGGCGGCGCTCCTGCCGACCCGTACAGCCGCAGCAGTGACGGCGCAGATCGGCACCGCCACGGCAGATGCCGCCCGACCAGGCACGCCCCGAGCCCACCTGCACTAGCCGCTCCTCCGCCTGCGTCAACACATACTGCCGCTGCTGCTGCCGCCGCCGCGCCTCCTCTGCCTGCGCAGCTGCCTCGTCCTCGCTGTCGGTCGACCGGCTGAGGATCGGCAGCGGGATTTCTGCAGCAGCTGCAGGCCAACGCGCGCCGCGTCTGAGGCGCTGCGGCTGCCGGCGCGCACAGCCACCATGCCCGCGGCCGTCGCCGCCGCCAGCGAACTGCGCACACCCCTTCCGCCGTCCACGCCTGCTGCTGCGGCTGCTGCTGCATCCGCTGCCGAGAACTCGTTGGCGGCGGCTGCGTCCACCGCCACCGCCACTGCGGAGGACAGCGCTGCTTCGCTGGGCCGCCTGCCTGCTGCGCTGTACTGCAGCAGGTACGTGAAGGCCAGGCGGATGGCCAGGCGGTCAAACAGCGGCAGCGCCTCGTCGTGCGCTGCTGCGTAGGCCCTGCAGAGGAAGAGAGCGCGAGCGGGACGGAGAAGAGACTGGTTGGTGTGCTGAGGATGGATGCATGCTTCAGCCTGCTCAGGGGTGCCCAGGTGTAAATCTGCAAGGGGTGCTGGCACAAATGTAACAGAATGCCTCCCTTCTGGCACATGCTGGCGCCAGAGGTGTGCCATGGACCTCAGGACATGTGTGCTAGGGAGGCGGGTGTGGTGTGGTGGTGTGGGCCATCGCTGCACTTTGGCAAGCGCACCGCGATGACCGACAGGAAGCACGTGGCTTGCCACGTGCCGCAGCCGGCAGCATGCAGTGCGGCTGCGCTGTGGAGCAGCTGCAGCACAGCCTTGCTGTCACAGGCAAGGCGTGCCGCCCTACCTGCGCTGCGCCTCCAGTGCTGCATCAACGTCATCCAGCGTGTTGCCATACTTGTTCAGCACATACCTGCAGCAGCAGCAGCAGCAGCAGCAGTCAGGTCAGGAGGTAGCTCGTTCAGCAGCAGCAATGCTCGAGCTACTCCACTGATGCTCAACGTGCGTTGTGCATGGTCTTCGCACAAACAGCACATGCAGTGGCGATGCA
Source organism: Scenedesmus sp. NREL 46B-D3 (assembly GCA_014080715.1). Lineage (NCBI taxonomy): Eukaryota > Viridiplantae > Chlorophyta > Chlorophyceae > Sphaeropleales > Scenedesmaceae > Scenedesmus > Scenedesmus sp. NREL 46B-D3. Next base: position 48,713 of record JACERP010000237.1, read on the forward strand.
TGCAGTGTTTCAAGGTTGAACAGGCACTGCAGGCATTGCAACGCCCACCGCACTGCAGGCAGCGCAGTTACGACGCTGCAGGCAGTAAGCAGTCTGACACACTGCAAGAAGAACGTAGGAAGGCACTGCCAGCAGCACAGCCATGATGCTGCAGACAGTACATATAGCATTACACTGCAAGAAGCACGTACCACAGTGCTGCAGGCAGTACAACATGGGCTGCTGGCTTGGCCACACTCACCACATCGCCCCGCTGCGGCCCACAGCAGCAGCAAAGAACAGCCCGCTCGCCAGCGTGACCAGTGGCGGCCACTTGCTGGCAGCCTCGAGCGTGGTGACAATACTCACGGTGGTGGCCGCGATTGACAGCTGCGTAAACATCATCCCTAGGCGGTTGATGCCCTGCAACACCAGCATGCAGGCAGGCGCAGCAGGGGGTGCATGAGCTGGCGGCCTGGCATGTGCAGCCAGCCACTACAGCAGCTGCCTACGCACGGCAGCAGCTCATGCCCCATGAGGAGGTGATGTGCTTGTGCGTGTCAGAGCAGGGGTGGTCACATGTGCTGGCGTCGGCATCAGCTGACAGGTGCCTGTTTTTAAGCAGGTTGCTTACATGCACACCCCTCCCAACCTACACGCTGTTGAGCTCGATGGTCGTTCACGCCAAACACACCATCAACTGACATGGTGGACAGCAGCATGCAGCAAGAGCAGCAGCAGCCACCAGTACAGACTGCACCTAGTCCCAAATCAGACGCAGGCGCCACCCGCAACACCTTGAAGTGCAACGCCAGTGCCGCACGCAACACAGCGTCTGTTGTAACCAGCCGCACCTGAAAGGTGTATGCCAGCTGGCGCTCCTCGTGTGTGGTCTGCTCCACCCTGCTGAACGAGGACGCGCCAAAGTTGAGCAGGTATGCCACCAGCAGGCTGTCCACCCACGACGCGACATCACCCACTGTGATGCCATTGAACAAGACCTGCGCCGCACACGAGGCATGTCCAGGTGCATGGGCGTGGTGCGCAAGAGGAGGCCAGGCATCAAGGGCAGCATGGGCGGTGGTGCTCGTTTATGGCAGCAAGCAAGCAAGCAGCAAGACCAGGAGCCAGGGGCGCTGCAGTGAAGACAGTCTACTTCGTCATGCCGCCAACGAGTGCTGCCGGTGTGGCGTCTGTGCAGGTTTGGTTCAGGTGACGTGCATAAAGCTGCGCCTGCTGTGCCACGACGGGTGCACAAGCTCCAGCTACAGATGTTTTCTGGCACAGCAGACACAATGAGCACCCTGAACGTTGCTCACTGCTGCTTCAGCATGCAGATCATCAGCATGCAGATCATAAGGTAAGCCCACACTGCGGCTGCAGCAGTTACTGCTGCACGCCAACTGCAGACGCTTCTGCCGCCGTCCCTGCAAGGAGTGTGCAGCATGTGCTGCTGCTGCTGCCGCTGCTGCGCCGCACCTCGGGTGCATCCTCCATCGGCATGCCTGCGCTTGCCGCTACGGTCAGCGCAATGCCTGCCAGCGCTACAGCCACAAAGGCGGTGCTGCAGCCCTGCATGCCCTCGGTCAGCTCGTGGACGATTTCCAACTGCATTAGAGCAGGGGCGAGCAGCAAGACGGTCATTTCTGTGAGTTGCCGGGTTCAGAATGCAGCAGCGGCTGGCACGAATACAGCGTCCGCACCTTGCAGGAAACCAGGTGGGTAGGTTTGCCAAACAACAATTATCACAAGCACGAAGCAGCTGTGGCTTGTGCTTGGGGCGTTGAGGAAGCTGGGCTTCGTATTCGCGTCATGTGCCTCTGGCTGCTTTCCTGCAAGAGGCTGCTGCCTGCCGCTGACACCGACCAAATTCCAGCGAGATGAGTCACCAGGGTTTCCGGCGTTGTAGCTGTTTGCATGCACCGCGTGTGCTGCCGCACCTGGTGTGGCGTGAACTTGTATGGCCCTACAAGCTCCCGCTCAAGTAACTCAGCAGACATGATGAGTGAATCGCCATCAATGCTGCTAGTGGTGATGTAGGGTCCGGACACACTGATGGCAGCAGTTTGTGCAGTCCACGCAGGGTTTGAGGTACTTCGAGCAGGTCTAGCGGGTGCTGCTGCTGGCTGACTACTGTTGCTGTTGCTGCTGCCGCCGCCGCTGCTGCTGCTGCTGCTGGAACTGGTGCTGCTGCTGGTGGTGCTGCTGCTGGCAGGCGGGGGTTGCAGCGGTTGGACGTTGCTGCTGCCTGTGCTGCTGCTGGCCTCTGTAATGCTGGTGCGTGTTTCATTTGAGGCCATGAGTCGCGTCAGCTGCCTCTTGGCCGCGCATGGCGCCCGAGCACTACAGGGTGGGGGACAGAGGGGGTCAGTGCCACTGCTGCTGCTGTCTTCGATGATTCAGTCAGACTACAGCTACAGCAGCCTCCAGTTGAATTTCATAAGAGAACGTCCTGGCAAATTATTATAATCACCTGCAAGACGACTGCTGCAGGGCGATCTGCCGGAAGCCTGCAATGCGAGGGTCACCAATCGCCCTCCACATTGTCGTGGAACGCTTGAAGCTGTACGCTACTGCTTAAATACTGAGATTCACGTTGGTTGAATTCGAACTGCTCCGCTTCCTGCTTGAAAAGTAGTAGTGCCTTCAATCGAAACAGTAAAGCGGGCACGGTCTCTCTTGATTTTTGCCTCTACGTGCGTTTGTTAGTCGCCCGTCCTTTCAAGAGCTGCTCTCATGCACAGAATAAGTACTGTCCCGGCAGACCGTAGTACCTGACATGAACGTCGTAGTAGTTACCATGTGCATGATGACGGCAATGCCAGCCACCCGGCGTTGCGCAATGGGTGCAACTAAGACATTTCAGACAAGTTTGCAAGGCTTGCATTTTTAAGGCAGCAGATCAGCTTGCCGCAACCCTGGACACCGCCTAGGTCGAACACAAGGACCATCTATACAGCACGTGGTGTTTACGCATGGCTACAAATGGCTGAAAAATCGCGCTACGCACATGATAACAGCCAACACGCATGGTAGCATACGTTCTACCGCCCAAAGACCTGGCTCTCCAGCAACAGCAGCTTGTTCATCTGGTGCAGCACTTGATGGCTCCTGTTGCCCAACAGCTCAGCAAGCAGCTTCTGATACGCCAGGCTGACACTGCTGCTGTTCGAACCCGACGTCCCACCGGTGCATTCTTCAGCTGATTGCCCTGCAGGCTCAATTGCCTGCTGCATGGCCTCCACATACCTGCATCACGTACACCGCATGTCCGAACCCCAGCGCTGTGATGGCGGGTGACCACATCGCCGCTACAATGTGCAGCGTCAAGACCTGTCGGCATGGAAATACTGCAGGACGAAATGGGTGTGCTGGCAACAGTACTAGGATCGTCCGCAGCGCAAGCACCCAGCTGCCAGGGCTCTTGCTCAGCCAGACTCTGCAGAAGAACACAAGCAACATTTAAACTTGCAACGGATGCAAACAAAGCCAGGTGCGTCAACAAAAAAGCACGAAGCTGCCCTCACCTGTACGCCATCATCATGACTTCTTGCCCCAGGCTCTCTTCCAGGCTGTAGCGCAGCGCCTCGATGCGTGCAGCCAGCGGCACAGCGCTGACACCAGCAGCACAAGCGTCGACACCAGCATCACCGGCGGCAGACATCTCTGGCGGCATCTCAAAGGCATCAACAGCAGCACTGCCACAAGAGCCACACGCAGCAGCACACGTGCTGCTGTCGCAGGAGCCATCAGCGGCAGCAGCTGCAGCAGCAGCCATGCCAGCACCCCAGCAGCCTGGGTCGTCCGGGTCTGCCAGAGCTAGTGCAGACCGTATCTGCTGCAACACTCGCTTCGCCTGGGGGCTTCCACACTGCGCTGTTGCAGTACAACTGCCAGGTGCTGCTGCCGATGACACTGCTGCCTCATGCAGATGGCCTGCAAATGTCAGCTCTGCTGCTGACTGCACTTGCTCTGGCTGCTGTGGCCCTGGACGTGGCAGTTCCTGCTGGTGCTCAGGCAGGGGCGGGGGCAGCTGCTGCTGCTGCTGCTGCTCACTATCATTTGATGGCATGCCGTAAGGGCAGAATATCTCTATATCTGGCTCTGTGCTGCGGCTACTGCTGCTGCGCGCAAGCCGCCACGGCTTGTCTGCTTGCTGTTGCCTGTAGCTTGAAGCACAGCACGTTGCAGGAAAACAGCCAGAGCACGCCATCAACTTGAGGTGCAGGGACCTGGCATGATGGCATCACATGTGTACACATGGCATATGTAGTACCCTGCTTCGTGTACACTGCAGACATTGTTCCAGGCTACGCAGCTGGTCAGCAATCAACAGCCCGTATGCAGGTGTGTACTTTCGACAAAAATTCTACAAGCACGATCATACACAATTTTGTTTGGGTATGCTAGGCCAGCTCAGGGCATGCCACACACATTTGTGCATGCACAGAATGCGTGCCAGCATGGTGTGGCCGAGTAATGGTAGCGTCCTCACCTGCTGGCCCCTGCTGGCTGCTGTTCCTGCCGCTCCCGCTCAGGCGTGCTGCGCCGCGAAGCAGCTGCGGATGCAGACAGAGAAGGAGCAGCTGAACCACCCGCGCTGCTGCCTGCTCTGGATCTGCACACAAGCCTGCTGCTGCTGTGTCTGCTCAGAGGTGGACGTGATGCCCCAGCACCCACACCAGCCTGCACGCCCACAGCAGGCCCTGCCGCTGCACATGCTGTGCTGCTGCTGCTGCTGCTGCTGTTGATCTCACTGTTGCCTTTCAGGGACACTAGCAGTGCCTGCCCTCCAGCAGACTCTTGCAGCACTAACAGCTCACCGCCACGCGTGCCATTCTTGCAGCCAGCATCACCACCGCTGCTGTCATCAGCTCTGCTGTCAGCTGCCGGTCCTGCTGCTGCCCCTGCTTGCTCTTCTAAGCGCTGCCTGAACGCTGCACCCAGCTCTGCCAGCTGACCCCTTGGCAACCGCGCCTGTACTGCTCGCATATGCTGGCGGTGTGCAGCAGCGGCCTGTGCGCTCTGCTGCTGCTGCCTGGCCAGCACCTCTGCGCGCTCTTGGGCTGCTGCTGCAAGCTCTGCCGCGCGAACTCCGCGCCGTGCAGCCTCTTCTGCTGCTTCCCGTGCCTGCCGCTTCCTCCATGCAGCACGCTGCCCCCTGACTGCATCTGCGGGCGACAGGGATGCCGCACGCCTGGCAGCGGCAGCGCCCCCACCACCACTTCCAGGCTTGCTGCTGCTGTGGTCGCCGCAGCGCACCTGCTTCCCTGCGCGCTGCTGCAGACGCTGTGATGCAGGAGGCGCACTGCCAGGCGCTGGCGTGCCGCCGCTGCTGCCGCTGGTCCGGCTACATGTCACGGGCGTGGATGACTCGGCCGCCAGCCTAGAGGGTGGCAGTAGCTGTGTCTGGAAGGCCAGCAGCTCAGCTGCTGGATCCGCTTCTGCCCCTGCTGCTGCTGCTGCTGCTGCTGCTGCTGCGGCTGTTGCCGCTGCTGCTGCTGCTGCTGCTGCTGCTGCTGCTGCTGCTGCTGCTGCTGCCGCTGCTTTATGCTCAGGCTTGCCAGGTGACCGCAAAGGCAAAGCGGCCATTTGTGCCTGTAGGTGGTCAAAAGCGGCTTGCTGCTTCTCAAGCCAGCCTGTGGCAAGCAGGCCACGCTTCTGCTGGCGATGCTGCTGTTCTTCTGGTGAACCACTGCTGCTGCCCGGACCACTGTTACTTCCTGCTACCTCCCCATCACTGCATGTTGCTTCATCAACCTGCTCATCAGCGCTATCAGCAACGTTCCCAACGGAGCTCTCTGCTGCATGTATGTCTGCCTGTGAAGGGTCCCTGCTGCCTTTCAAACCTGCACCACTGGTGCCGATGCTGCTGAAAGACGAGACCATGGGAATGCTCTGCTCGCCTGCAGCACCACTGTCGCTGCACATGCTGCGGATGGCTGCCTGTGTGTTGTTCTGCACTGCATCAGGCTTGTCAGCTGGTGGTACTGCCTGCCCAGCCTCTGCTGCAACCCCAGAGACATTGCAGCCTGTTGAAGCAGCCTCAGCTGCCGGCCTGCCTGGTGTTCTGCTGCCTGCAGTGCCATCTGCTGTGCTGCCTGCTGCTGCCAGTGGCTCCTGCTGGCTGTTGCTGATGGCAGCAGCTCTGCTACCATTGCTATGGTCGTCACCACTAGTAGCAGCTGCTACTGCTGATGCTGTTTTTGAAGGCAAGCCAGCGGTAGCCTGTGACAGGCTGCAGCGCAAACCCACATGCGCCGAAAGATGTGATACCGTACGCGTGCTTGCTCTTGGCTGCTGTGTCTGGCGGGCTAACTCTGCACAACAATGCTCTGCAAATATTATGATGTCCAGCAGAAGGTAAGCCACTGCATGACGCAGCGCTGCTGTGATGCTGCTGCAGCAGACATGATGCACAATGCATGCGCATGCTCACCGCATCACGTGCTGCGCGTATCTTGCCAGGTGTGCCTTCACGTAGGGCATGCGCAGGATGGTGTCTATGCTGGGGCGCGCCTGACAGCAGGTACAAGCCCCGCAGCACAGCGGATCAGCAACCCCAGCGGCAGCAGCTCAGTCCCGATCTGCGGCACGCTCTCACGTGCGCCATCAAGCCAGCACCTCGCACACCCAGCTTCTGCCAGTACAGTGCAGTGCTCCAATGAAAAACCCAAGGTACGACATGTGCCGACGCTGCTGCCTTGCTTGTGCGCCGGCATACCTGTGGGTCTTGCTGCAGTAGCGCGTCCACCAGGCCCCGCAGCTGCAGGCTGTACCTGATCGGCAGCGCCGGGTAGCGGCCCCGCAGGATCTTGACCACCAGCGCTGGCAGGCTGCCTCCGTCGAATGCGCGCCGCAGGCTGGCCAGCTCGTACAGCACACAGCCTGGGCGGCGAGGGCAGCACACCAGTCGGCGCCAGGATGCCACAGGAGCGGAGTGGATGTGGAGCGCATTCAGCATGCAGCATGCAACCGCCCGTGGCTGGGCTAAAAAAGCAACTGGAATTGACGGATTTTGTGCGGGTGGTGTCAATTGCCCAAACAGTGAAGATGAAACTGGGTGCATGTACGATAAACCCTCATGAGCGGAACGACGGCTCGCTGGGCTAGTGCCTGAGGCAGGTTCAGTCCTGTACTACTGTATTGTATTGTATTACCACTGTATTGTATTGTATTGCAAAGGATCCCGGCATGCCTGAGCGCCTGCACTCAGGGCAGCATGAGTTGCACTACAGCACAGGCGTGACGGCTGCCAGCAGCCTTGATGCTGCTCATTGGCAAGCCAGCAGGCCATGGAACACAGCAGCTACACATGTCCAGTTTGAACAATGCGAATGCCAGATTGCGCAGCTCACCCAAAGCCCAGCAGTCGCTCTTGCGGTTGTATGGCTTGTCCTGGCAGATCTCGGGCGACAGGTAGTACGGCGTGCCAATCTGCAAGCAAGCAAGTAGGTCAGCCTGATGTGCATACAGCAGCTCTCTAGCAGTGCCTGTTCAGTAACTCAAAAATAGTAATGGAGCGACTGCAGCTCATGTACAGATGCCTGAACAGTTCAGACATTGGTAGCTGGCTGGTTTGCAGGCTGCTTCGGTGGGCGGAAGCCTCTGGCTGCATGCAATGCAGCGCACTACTGACAGCACAGCCGTCCACTCACCGCGGTCTTGACAAGCTCCGTCTCACTGTTGAGCACGCGAGAGATGCCAAAGTCCCCTAGCTTGGCAATGGCCCCTGCAGGACAGCAGCAAGGACATTGGACTCCCAGGGCAGCACACCTGGCCGCCCAAGCTGACACACCGATTACTGAGTGTGTTGTATTTGCAGTTGCAGCCTGGGGCAATACTGTGTGGGGTTCCCTTGGAAGACAATAGCTATCTGGGGGTGCTGTTCAGATACCAGCCAGACCCCAGCGGGTTGCATGCAACGTGTCCGTCCGTCAGCTGCTGCAGCAGGGCCTACTGTCTTTTGCAAACTGCATTCGTACATCCCTGTCCTCAGCTTACCATCAGCAATGAAGATGTTCTGTGACTTGAGGTCCCTGTGCAGGATGCCCTTGCTGTGCAGCTGCCACAGGGCCAGTGCGATCTGTACAAACCTGCAGGAGCGTGTGCAGCAGCAGCTGGCCTCACAGTGCTGCATATACCCGTGCACAGCCTGTACACTCGCATCATGCTTTCACTCTCATACCGTTCCCAGACCTTTCCCACGTGTTCCCATGACTGCTGGGAATGGTCTCAGCCTTGCCCAGAAGTTTCTGGGATTGGGAAGAGTGTGGGAATGCACGGGTGGCAGCTGCTGTGCATGGCTCTGAAGCAAGTCAATGCGGCTGATGCGTATTCTACAAGTGAGGCGCTGTACTCCATGTACATTTTTTGGCCTTGAGGCACCGTCCTTCATGTGTCTATAGCATGCCTGGTTGTGGCAGCTCCTTGTCATTGCAGGCATTTGTTGCGGCGTAGCCGTGTGCACAATCCATGTAACACATGTTCTGTTTGCAACATGTCTTCGCTGCAACTGATGTTGCTGGAGGCGACTTGCTGCGTCAGGCAGCGCTTCAACTAGTACATATCACAGCGCTACCAGCAGATTGCTGTTAAACAAAAAGATGCCTCAGCTGGCCGCACAGCGGCCTGCCGCATGACTACCCTGTGCATGCTCACCAGAACATGATCTCTGGCTCTGAGAAAGGCTTGGCAGTTCTGGCTCTGTTGGCAATCAGGCCGCCAAGGTCCCCATACCGACAGTACTCCATCACTATGTGCAGTATGCTGTCCTGCAAGCAGCACCAACACCCATTGACGTTCAAGCAGCAGCATTTGTAGTGCTTCCAGTGTTTACTGTGCGCAGACTGTTTGGGTGCTTGCTGCTAGCAGCTGTCCTGCAAGCAGCTGGTCACTTTGTTCAGAGCCCCAAAGCTGAATCTGCTGCGTAGTGCTCACTGCACTTGGTGTGGCACATGCTGCTGCTGCTGTCCCAAGCCCGCTGCCGCAACTGCTGCCGCCATTGCTGCTGATCTTAGCGCTGATTGCTTGTACCTGCTGAATGCACTCGATGTAGCGGACGATGTTGAGGTGGTCAAGCCCCTGCACCCAGACAATGCAGCAGGGGCGCTGGCAGAACTGCGAGTGGCTGGTGCTTGGTCAGATGAGCACACAGGTTGCGCTACAGTCAACCAGTATGCCGGCTGCGGCGGATCAGGGGTAGCTGCCTCGATGGTTCAGCTGCTTGCAGGATGCTGTCGGGCCCAGCCATGGTGGCAATCACAAACTGCTGGGCTACTGTTCCAGATTGAGCTTTCTCAATCATACAGCAGCCATCAAAACTGTCTGCGCTGCTGCTATTGTGTTGCTGTTCATGCCGGTGCTGCAAGAGATGCTGAAACTGCATTGGGATTGCTTGCCTGCATAACCTTGACCTCGTTGATTGCCTCCAGCTGTTCCTGCTGTGAGAGGCCACTGATGCAAACCTGAAGTGAGATGATCATCACAAAGCAGCTCAGCCAGATTTTGTCTAGCAATGGGCAACTCCAAAGCAGGGCTGTGCGCACCTGCTTCACCACCACTTCACGCCCGCTTACTGCTGACGGACCTGTCGGCTGCCAGCCCAAACATGGTTCTACACTGCTGACCGCGAGTGATACCTTACCAAAGGCACCCTGTCCTAGGGTTGTGCCCAATTGGTAAGTGCCTGCCAATCCTTGCAGCTCCTGCTGCTGATGTTGTTGCTGGCATGTCATGCTGCAGGTTGTACACCCTGTGCAGACAACATATGTTACCTAAGGTGTTTAACATCACTTGTCAACGGAAGACAGTGGGGAAACATTGCAAGCAACCTTTCACACGGTGATTCTGTTCAACAGACGACTCGTGCTCATCTGCAGGATTTCCGGCGTTGAGTGCTGCCAGAAGAACGCAAACACTTGTAAAGTCCTTGCGTCTTGCCTTGTACACGAACCGACTCCTATAGTGCTGATTCAGCGCTGCTGAACCAGGGCTTGGCAGGGCGGGCAAACTGTACTGCAGTGCACGCTCGGCCTTCAGTGATTGATCTGTCACTCATCAAAAACTTATCGTTGAAAGCCAAGCACTGCGGCTGTAGGCGCAGGCCAATGGCATTGCCCGGGGACGTCAGCAGCCGGAAGAGCGTGCAGCACATACCAACAGGCAATGTAGTCAGCAGCAGCACTCCAACCCAGCTGGAATGTAGGGATTGCAATTTGCAGCCACAATGCAATCGACCAAGTCCACGCTGTGGCTGCCTGGGACAACCGCTCGCAAATTGAAATAGTAAATGTGTGCTGCAGTTGCCAGCCAATCCCCAGCGCATCGCGCGCTGGCACGAGGGGCACCACTGCAGTGCCATACACAGCGACATAGCAGGCAAGCCCAGAGGCCCACGCGCTGATACTCCACATACGTCCCATGCTTCCGTTGTAGGGACAGCAAGCAGGTCAACACAAGCACAATGCAATAAAACTTCACAACATTAGTGCCACGCTACAGATGGTTTTAACATGCCTGAGCACGCCAAGCGGTGACAGTCATCCGCTTAGGACCAATGCAACTGTACTTGTGAACAAGACCATCACCTGCTGAATCAAGCTGCTTAAGCCATGCATGCTATGCGTCAGTGTGCTGCCAGCAAGAGAATGCTGATGCCAAGGGTGCCATGTTGCCACACACCACCACACCAAGAAGATGTACGGCAAATCAACCTCGGCAAGCATCTCGTACACTACTAGGCCAGCCCAACCACCATCCACAGTCCATAAGAACCCACGACGCACGCAGGCGTACGCTAGAACACCCAACTGCACCCCGCTCTTGGAAGGAACGCGCGAACCACAGCCACAGCCACAATCAAACGAGTTGACCAAGACCTCAAAAATCAAAATCAGATGTAGGCCGGTTAGTGCTTGCAGACGCCTCCTACATTGCAGTTCATTGCACTGCACAGCATGTCAACTGTGCGTCCGTTTGCACCCTCTGTGAAGTTGGCGCATGCTTGTCCAGCATGCTATGCCCGCTGCTGTCAAAATAGTTGCTTCCCGATAGCCTGCAGCAACAAGCAACACAGGGTCCCTTCACCAAGCTAGCTAGTAGTCGGACCTACGGCAGCTGCTGTGCCTGCACAGCAGCCTCTGGCGCATGTAGAAAGGAAGGGCCCAAGCCAACACAGCCATGGCAAACAAGAACAACAAGGTCGTACAGCGCTGCGCGCAACAGTTGCACGCCGCATCAGACAACACAGGGCACACATGCCGTAAGAAATCTGTGTCACCGCCCAAGCAAGCTAGAATACGATCCAACCCACAGCCAAGTTTCTGCTGCCTGCCATTGTGAAGTGACGGTGCATTCAACACCTGCCATGCCATCAAAACCGAAGACAATCCGGGGCGCCAACAGCTGCCCAATGCAGTACGCCTGGACCCCTGCTGCCATGCTTGACAGTGCGGTGCATGTGCATTGCCACACAGTCACTGTGTAGGCCGTGCTGGCCAGAAGCAGCAAAAGGGACGTGCTACCGTTTTCTTGACAACGCAAGCAACTGCAGCCAGTACCAGGGCGACAGAGCTGTTGCCGCCGGGTCACGGCGCACCTAACAGCAATGAGAGCTGGCACATCTGGGCTCGTCATACAGTCCAGCACGAAATGCACCGACTTCGGGAGCTGGTGCCATGCACGCTTGCAGAAATGCAAGAGGCGTGCCCAACACAACGACATGTATGCCATCAATCAAGTGCATGCCTGTACAATATCAGCCACCACTATGTACGTACAAGTATTGCGGCATGACAAATGCGTGGGTGTTCCAGGGTGGTGGCTGTAGATGCAGGACCCCATCCCCTCCACACCTGGGTTAGAACAACAGACACATATGTGTACAGCTGTAATGACCTATCATGCTTGCAGCCCCCAGCTAAAATGTGAGCCGGCCGCCAAAACCACATGGGAGCCAGTGCAGTGTGCTACAGCCGTCAGGCGCAGGCGCCATCCCACAGGCAACAACTGCAACATACAACCGCAGGCAACGCACCTCCCTAAGTGATCCAGCACTCTAGCTGTAGCATGCAGATTGGATGATCCATTCTACGACAGCGGCAACGCCTACGAGCCGCCATGCAGCGCCGCCCTTGTTGCACACGCGCAGCCTGTGCAGCAGCCTGCCTGCCCGGCAACGTGCAGCGCATGACCGCGAACAGCCAAGCGCATACTAGTTGGACACCATGTGCTGCTGTCTGTGCTGCCCCGCACACTACCGCCGCACGACCTACACCAGCAGCACTTGCCACCTGCAACCTTGTTCCCAACATCACATCAACACCCCCTGTTCGCCTCAGCCGCTCCTCTCAAAACACCCATGAAATATACGATACAACGCACAACGCACCCTCAAGTGCACACACACATAAACCACTGTGACGCCACCAGTGCAGGCTCACAGTTGCAGCTTGCCCCTGGCCTCAGACCAACCTGTGCACGCCGCCTTGCACAACGCACCAAGCGCGCACATGTAACATAGCGAGCAGGGCAGGCTGCAGAGGCTTACTGCATGCGCTGCATCAACCCGCCCTTTGCATTGTGCGTGATGCTGGTATACCAGCTTATAACGACATCATCTGCAACATCATGCTGCCTCCACCATGATAAAGAGCCACCATGATAGTGAGCAAACCATGGAATAGAGCAGCCAGCAGCCACACTGTACCATTGCTGCAGCATTGCTGCACCGCCACTCCTGCACCCTGCTGCCGCGTGCTGAGCAGCCGCACAAGCTGCTGACGCCAACACACCCACCCAGCAACCTCTGCTCAGCTGTCAGCTGGCTTACAGCTCCCCACTGGGCTGGGCAGCGCGCTGTTGCCTGCTGACGGCTGGCTGTGCTGCTGCACGGGCGTGCTTGACCGTGACGTGACCGCTGGCGTGCTCACCCCTGAGCATGGCGTCGAACACCGCGGGCTGTCTGCACCACCTTGTATCTGCAGTGTAGTGCGCTTGAACAGCATGCTCCTGCTCTTCGGCAGCGTGATGGGCCGGCCGTGCAGCAGCAGCAGGATGACGCTGATGTTGTCGGAGCTGGAGCGGCGCAGTGCGCGGTCCACCAGAGCGCGGGAGGCAGCGATGCAGGGCCCTGGGGGTCGTTGCGGCTGCCAGCAAGAGTCCGCCGCGCCACCTGGACCACCTCTGCATTGTCGACCTGGGAAAAATGCAAGCAGCACAGCCATATGCTCGCATGGAGACTGCGGGGGCACCCCTGGAGAGGAGCACAGCGGCCGAACGCATGCCGAGCTCCAGCACTTCCCTAGCCTGCAGATAGCAGCAAACCTGCTGCATGCTGAAGCATCCATGCGCTCTGCGTGTGCTGGCTGGGCAAGTCTCCACGCAACACAGCACACAACCCAGCAATGCTGCCTGCTGCACACTCAGCTCACCCTGACCCCTGGCGACTCAACCACCACATCCTCAAGCAGCTGCACCACTTGCCATCCTGCACGCGCTTGCTGTCCTGCGCACCTTGTCCCACAGGCCGTCTGTGGCCAGCACCACAAAGTCGTCCTCCTGCTGCAGCTGCACGCTGTGGACCTCTGGCGTTGGGATCAGCGCGCGCTTGGAGGGGTCCCGCTTGATGTGCGCCGAGCCGATTGCCCGCGCCACAGCCAGCTCACCATACCTGCGAGATGCAACCATCCAGGTATTAGTGCATGGAAGGCAAGCGTGCAAGAATGACGACCCTTACAGGGCGAGCTTACACAGCTGACCATCACCAGGAGCGTTTGCAGCCCTCATCTACAACCGAGCCACCATCATGCAGGCTGCTGACACACCTGCAGCACTCAACAGCTGCAGCTTATGCAGCACGAGCATGCACACGTGTGCTGCCCACGACAGCCCTGCCCATCACCCGCGCCAACACGCAGCAGATGCCATACTCACATGTAGCCGTCATTGCTGATGTCTGCCTGCGGGTCGGTCTCTGTGATGCGCTGCTGCTCCAAGCTGCAGGCAGGCTTGTGGTCCCGCGTCAGCTGCTGCGCCTCAGGGCCCCGCCCCATCACCGCGCGCGAGTCACCTACATTTGCTATGTGCAGCTTATCATCCACCAGCAGCAGCGCCAGCAGCGTGCTGCCCGCATTACACCGCGCAGGCAGGAACTTTGCAAGGATTTCACGCTCCGCCTGCAGCACACTCGTCTGCAGCGCTGCCAGAGGGTCTGCCTGCAACTGCTGCGGCCCCGAGGCCAGCAAGTAGCTGAGCAGGTGCTCCTCAAGATACTCTGCTGCCTCATGTCCAGCGTGGCCGTCAAACACAGCAAAGAAGCCCGCACGCTTGCAGCCCGCAAACGCAGGCTCGTGCATGAGGTTGCGGCATGAGATGCGGTCCTCCATGTGCTGACGCTGGTTTTGATCGCTGTGACTGCCATAGCTCCAGCTGCTGCTGGCCCAGAAGGGCTCTCCAGCCTGCAGCTGCTGGTTCAGCTGCAACTGCTGCTCCAAACTGGATGGTAGTACAACACTCTGTGAGCGGCAACAAGTGCCACAGCAGGTACACAAGTCAAGCGAGCAGCAAATCAAGGGCACGAAAAAATTGCAGTGGAAGAAGCAGCTGCAAGCTTGCAGTTGGTTCAGAGCAACCACGTAGCAGCAGGTGCCTGCAGGTGCCCGTGGGTGTTGGCGCAACACAAGAGCTGTCACAGCCACAGCACAAACCAGGCCCAGCTGATGCAACTGCATGGACCACTCGGCTTGCAAGCAAGCACCCAGCAGGCGCAGCGCAACCCCGCCACTTCCGTTGCAGAACATACCTGATGCACAACTGGAGGTGCAGGCGAGTCGCTGAAGGAGTCGCCACGCATCAGGGATGTGCGACTGCTGGCCCTGCCAGAGTCACTCAGCAGTGAGGGCTGGCGTGTGTTTATGCCAGAAGGCGCGCACGACATGCTGCCACCACTGCTCAAGCGCAGCAGCTGCTGCGCATCATGGTCCTGCAAGCTGAGACTGCTGCTTTCCATCAGCTGTGCAGATGATGCTGTGATTGCCAAGGGCGGCAGCTGCTGCTCTGTCTGCATGGGTTCTGACTGCTGCTGCGCCTCCAGCGCGGGCTGCTCTGGTTGCTGCTGCTCTTGCGCACGCTGCTGCTTCTGCTGCCCATTCTGAGCTGGTAGGCAGCTGCTGACAGCCGGCTCAACAGCAGCATGGCTCAGGATGCGCTGCTGGCCGTCTGCAGGATAGTTGGGCAGATGCTGCGCAGATGGCACTTCCTGCAGCCAGGCAACCAAAGGAAACCAAGTGATGGCAGTAAGGAGAGCCTGTGGGCAACGGGCCCTAGGCCACGGTGCTGCTAGCCATGTGGCTTAAGCTGATACATGTGGCTGTCCTGATGGTGTAAACATGCCCGGTGCTAACTGCAGGGCACGCCAACAGGCGACCCGGATGTCTGCTCAAAACCACAGCATCAGAATTGCGCCTGCCACACGCTAACACGGCGCATCTTATCAGTGAAAATACCAAAAGCAGTCGCATGCTGAAATGACTGAGGCTGTCGATTGCTTGCACCTGCTGCAGCTCACAACAGGCAAGTCGCCAGCCACGTACCGAATGCAGGCCACGGCCTCCACAAACGCTAGAGAATAGTTTTGCTGCCACGCTGTTCATATGAGTATCAAGCACGGCAGAGGTCCATGACTACTGGAAATCTGCTCTTCTAAAAGAGAACGTAAGTTTGATTGCTGCTGTCTGTAGTTGGAGCAATTAAGAAGTTTCCAAAAATGCTGCGGGGTGCGCACGCTGCGTCTGTCCAAGATTGATTGCTGGGCTAGTAACCAGGTGGTTCACTGTATGGTTCAGACAATGACCCACCCTTGACCGGCTTTAAGCCACGGAACAACAATGTCAGATGGATGAGGTACATCATATGCTACTTGTTGTAGAGCAGCAGCACCACAGCGCCACAGTTGCCAGGCCTGCTGTGGCTGCTTGGTAGACCAATGTTGTCACATGAGTTGACGTTGGCGTTGGATCATCGCATGACCCATCACACACAAACACAGCAGCACATAGGCATCACCACATGGTCATGGTCAAGAGTTGTGACTCAGAGCATCACATACGCGCGCCACGACCCAAGAGTGTGTCATCCTCTGCAAGGACCAACCAACAAGTCGATGGCTACGCATCACATGGGTGCCTGCAGAAGTCTACTGTTGCTAGAGCTGGCTGCAGCTGCCCGTGAGCTGCTGCAGCGCTGCACGGGCCTCTTGCAGCACTGCCTCCATGCCAGTAGCTTCAAGCACCTGCACCGGCAGAGCAAGCAGCCAGGCCAGCCACAGCTGATATCACGCTCACATCCGGCTAGTGTGGCTGCTGCACCCAAACCTAACTATGCACAGCAGTACAGTGCAGGACTCCCTCTGACATCGCCACTGGTTTGCTCTCAAGGGTCAAACAATGATGGCGCGCACACCTGCACGAACGATCGGAGCTTGCCGACGTTGGTGATTTTCCAGGCGCGCGTGATGAGCGCCTTCTCACTCATGCTGTTGAGTCTGCAGCATGGCAGGCGGCAGCATTGCAGAACACAGCAGCCTTCAGCAACAGCTTCCCCAGCATTCCTGTCCCTGCTCTGCTGCATGGCAGGTGCGCATGCACAAAGTTGATGCAGCCTGCTTCATGTGCAAGATAGCGTGTGCGTCTGCAAGCACTCACAAGCACATGCCATGCGCAGACTGACCAACATGCTGCATCGCCCTGCTCAAGGATGCTGCGGCTGGCGCCCAGTGCCACTCTGCTCCCAGATGCAGGCACAGAACACACAGCAGCATGCCTAGCTCACACATTGTACTGGCAGCTGCCGCTGCAGTGGCGCCCCGCATGCAGCACGCACCTGTCCATATTGTGCTGGTGGTGTGAGTTGGCATCGAGCTTGCCGACTGCTGCACTGCTGCATGCGCGGCGCTGCTGCACAGCACCGACTTGCCTGCGGCCACCCGGGCCCAGCTCCCTGTGCATCCGCAGGCAGCAAGTGGCGGGTCAAGGGGCCATCTTGGGCGAGCAGCGCAGCCAGTCGGTACAATGATGCAACATCGCATGCTAGAGTACCAGCAGCAGGAAGCAGGCAACGAGCATCACACTGCCTTCGTGCGTGCTTTCACAGTCATAGTTGGGCAACAGCAGTGCTGCTGCATGCTGGTGCCGTGCAAGTATGTCCACGTGCGGACTGTGCAGATGCTGTGCTGACTTGGTGACTGCATCTGCATCAGATGTACTTTCGGTTGTTGGGGTTGGTATCAACGCCATGGCTGCTGTGAGCTTACTGCTGCGCATATCTAGACAAAGCAGCTGCTTGCCAGGTGACTACTCACTCAAACTCCTGCTGCCCCTGCTGCTGCAGGAGTCCAGCCTCTGCTGGCTGACTTGTCAGCCGTCTAGAACGCCGTGTTGGCTGCAGCTGCTGCTCTTGTTGCACGTGCTGTCCAGCGATGGCCCGGCAGTGCTGCTTGGCTGCGCGCTGTTTCTTCTGCTTGCTGTTTCCTGCGAGCAGCATCCCTGCCGCATTCTCCAGCCCTAGATCTGCTAGCACCTGCTTGTTGTGTTGTATGCGTCGCAGGCGTTCCAGCTCAAAGTCGTTCATGGGCGCTGCGGTTCCTCTGCTGCTGAGCTGCTGGGGTTTTCATTAGTCTGAGTCCTACCACGCTTGCGGCTTGATGAGGTGTTGCCTGCCATGCCTTTGAAGGTAGTGCTGTGGCTGTATGTGTAATCTGTGTCGTGTTGTTATTGCTATACTTGCCCCGTCACCAGCCTGCTTGAGAACTGTGAAGTAAAGAGCAGGTGTGCGCTGGTTGTTGAGCAGCACTGAGGCTTTCTTCAGACAGAAGCGGTGCTAATACTGAATACAACAGCACTGGGATTCAACATACAACATACTGACATGCGTTCCGCTACTCCGTGGTTCTGCTGTTCTGCTATGTGACATGCTAAATTTCAAAACTGCTGTCATATGTGGTGCAAGGGTTTAGCGCTGAAGCTCGACACTACGGTGCGACAGGCTGAAACTTAAGTAACGCACATCAGGTCCGTCTTGATTGGTGACTGTGCTGCTGCAGCCTGCTGCGTGGGCGACTCCAGAAGACCGACGTATGCAACAGTTGCTGGCTGGCTGATTGTACTCCTTCTCAGCTCAAGCGCGCGCGATTCAGCTGGTCACGTTTCATGTGCTGAGCTTGGGGCCCCTTTGTGCTGCCTGGCATTCTGCCTTGTGAACAAGCTGTACTGAGCAGCAGCAGCAGCAGCAGCAGCTGTTGTCAAGATGTTCAATCAAGGTGCGGTTGGCACCGGCACAGCAGCAGACGGGCCGCGTTCCACCGGCAGGGATGCGCCACTCCATCATTGTCAGACCATAGGAGACAATGCTCAGCTGCTGCTGCTTCCGCACCTCTGCACGTGCGGCTGCTGCTGCATCACTCACCCTGCTTCCTGACCGTGTGCCTGCGTGCGTCATGTCAACTGTCACAGGCCCCACACGGCGCGAGACGCGCTCGCGCAAGGTTTCACAGCGCATGGCTGTGGTGGATGAGTCCACGCGGCAGCAGGTACACTGCCTTGCATGCCTCCTCATGTGTGTGCTGGAGGCCCCCTTGTGCCTTGGGGGCAGCTGCTGTATGCCGTTGCAGCTGCAACAGTTCTGCGTGCCGGCCTTAAGCAGGACTTTCATGGCATCTGACAGTTGTGAAACCCGCATGCGCACTGTTTGTGTTGTGTGATCTCCGTGACCTGCAGCCACAGACGCAGCACTGTCACCAGCAGACACAATCACCGCAAGTTGCACGCACCGTGCTGCCGCGCGTGTGACCTACTCCACGCAATGCTACGGTGTGCTTGTTGACGCACGCCCAAACCAGCAACCACAGAGTCAACTGCTCAGCATCCATGGCTCAGCCCTGCAACCAGCTGGTGACCCGCTGCATGCGTGCCACCTGCCACCTGCCGCAGGCTGCCCAGTCGCGGCTGGACGCCCTTGAGAATGACAACCCTGACGATGCACCCGACCCATTCGGACTTGGTGCTGGTGATGATGACGACGAGTTTGTGATGGAGGAATCAGAGGAAGACGGTAGGCTGGGGCGGCGGCGGGCGCAAGCCGTGGTTGCCTGCAGTGTGTGATGGTTCATCGGGCCATGGCACAGCAGCTGGCAGCGCAAGTGGTGGACCAGCTTGAGGCACGAGGCGCCACATGAGCATTGCTGCAGCGGTTGGCGTCGCCGCGTCGTCACAGAGGCTGGCCACCCCTGCTGGTCCACAGCGGCTGCGGAGCCCGTGTCATGCCGGCGTGTGTCCACTGCAGGCCGCTGCTGTCTGCGCGGATGCGTTGCCTTGCCAGGCATGCCCGAGCGTACCCAGTCTTGTGTTGGCACCACTGCGCTGCATGCGTCGCCTGGGCACGTGTCCGTGCCGTGTGGCTGCAAGTGCTCAACCCACCCGCTCCACCCTTGTCTGTGGTGTGGCCGCCAGAGGTGGAGGTCGGGCGCAAGGCGCGCCGGCGCAAGCCGGCAGCCAAGCGGCGCACGCGCGGCGCGGCAGAGGGGCGCGCCGTCAAGAGCTTCCAGCGGCTGGTGGAAGAGGTGGGCGCTCCACGTGACCGACACACGCCTGTTGATCTTGCGGCATTCACACCAACACACAGGCCTTCGACAGCATCGATGTGGTGATATCCTCGTGGGCGCCAGGTCGGAGCCCGGCTCTTATCTGCTCATGTAGCAGTGAAGCCACGCCATGGCGGGCAGTTGACGGAAGTGCCATTGCCTGTGGTTGGGTCATGTCCCCAGGGCGTGTGGCTGGCTGTGTGCCGCACTGGTGCGCAGCTGAGCGCAGCCAGTGCAGCGCGGCAGCCAGCCACAGGCGTATGCTGTCCAGCATCCGTGGGCTGCGCTGTTGTGCACACGCTCTGCCTGCCTGCGCGTGCACTTCTGATGCCGGGTGGAAGGCGGAGCTGTCCATCCACACCCGGGTGTGGTTGCCGCTGTCGCCGCCACTGACTGCTGCTGCTGCTGCTGCAGTCTGGCATGCTGGAGGCCCCGCCTGGCGATGTGAACTACCTCAGTGCAGCAGCAGTCCCCTCCGTGTTCCATGTGCGGCGCAAGTTCTGCTCCGTGTGCGGCTTCCTGTCCTCGTGAGTGCACTGCTGCGTGTGTCTGCGCTGCTGTGGGTGCGCTGCTGTGGGTGCCGCCGACGGACGCGCCTGCAGCAGCTCTGCACGCCCCAGGCGTCTAATTGCCAGCGGTGCGCAGCTTGCTCGACAGGCATGGCTGCCGTGTCAAGTTGACGAGGCATGCTGTGCAGTGCGCTGCAACGCTGTGCAGTGCTGTATGGTATGTGCTGCGCCTCTTCTACTGCCCATCAGGACAGTGCTAGAGCTGTGCTGGATGATTTTGCCGGACGCATGGTGGGCAGCTGAGCTGGCTGCTACCTCTTCCAAGCACTCACAACACCTGCTGTTGGCCGGTGGTGTGGGAACCGCGCCACCCCGTCCAGGATGTCATCTCATACTTTCTCAAGTTTTGCACTGCTGCTGCTGCTGCTGCTGCTGCTGCTGCTGCTGCTGTTGCCGTTGGTGCAGCTACACGTGCTCCCGGTGTGGCTCCAAGTACTGCTCGCGCAAGTGCTTCACCGTGCATACTGAGACCCGATGCCTGAAGTTCATGGCGTGAAGCTGCTGCCGTCACCTGCACACCCCCCAGCCAGCAGCCGCCTGCAATTCAAGCCATCGCATCACCGTGACCATGGTCCTGCCTCACCCTGCAGCAGCAGCAGCAGCACCCAAGTGCAAACCGCCACATGGTCTTCTTGTGCATACTTCGCAGCAGCCAGCCCCACAGGCCATGAAGCAAGGCATGCAGAGTGGCACACACAGCCCCCTGCCTGCCTACTGCAGGCATGCAGGCCTTGCCGCTGCCTCACAGGCACGCGCCACCAGTGCCAGCCTGCAGCAGCCTGCAGGGCAGCTGGATGCAGTGCAGCAGAGCCGGCAGCCTTCGCTGCGCCAGCCTGTCGCGATGTGCCAAGCGATGGGCCGACAGGAAGCAGGTGGTGGCACAAGCTGTGGCGGTCAGCAGGCGCATGCAGCTGTGGGTGCAGCAGCTGTGGCATATTGCGAATGTGGTAATGCCACATCTGCATCGGCTGGTTTCTATGGACCCGTGTGGTGTGCATGCCTTGTGCCGCACGCTGCCCCCATCGGTCGCAAGTATCAAAATGGCACACGTAGTGTGCTGTGTGAGAACCAGCTGCCTTGATGGCGTGCGTTGCCGGCATGCCGGCTGGCCCTCAGTGACATGCTTGTTCATTGTTTGCCCCCTGTCATGTCATCCTGCAACGGACCAGTCTCACAGCGCCGGCTGTGCTGATGCACTGTGTAGGGAATGCACGTGCTGCAGTGTAACTCCCTGATTATGAGCATGACAGGCAGCGCAAGCTATGCCGTTGGGTGCATGCCAGCGGTTGTGCTGAGGACGGGATGCGCTTGGGCTTGCTGCTGCTCCTTGATACCACAGCATGCCCAGCTCGTGGCTTACCTCTGTGCCTGCGTGTTGTGGTGAGGGCCACGTGCATGTGCTGCAGAGGGTGGTGCAGGGATGCATGATGCACCGTTCTGCTGTAGGCGTGTGTGCAGCACACATGCTGACACACATGCTGCCACACATGGTACGCACGCCTGCATCTACTGTGTTGGTTTGCCACTGTGAGGCATGCAGATGACCTGCAGCAGGCACCACAACAGGGCTCTGGATATCCCCTTTTAACTGGAACAAGTCTTTCTATCGGCGGCAATTGTGGCTGCAAGTCCAGCTGATCCTGGTTGTATAAAGTGCGAGCCGATGCCCGTCTGTTGCCATCTGCTGCGCATGTGGGTATGCAGGGCACAGCATCAACACGTGTATGTTGCAGATCCGGTCCTTGCAGCCTGTGTATGTTGAAGGTCTGGTCCTTGCAGCCCAGCAGCCTGGTGCTTACTTGGTGGCGTTGTTTTGGTGCTCGGCTTCAGCTACACCGCGCTTGATGTGGATGCCATTGCAGTGCTGCTGTGCTGTGCTGTGTGTTTGTGTCGCAACCGAGAGAGTGTGCGCGGATCAGAGCGAGCGGCACATGCCGTCTGCGCGCTTGTGCAGTGCTGCTGCAGCCGTGTCAGGAGGCACTGCTGAACGCTGGTTGTGTACATGCACGCTCACCATGTCATAGTCACGACAGGTCTTAAGTTACGACAGTTACAACTGACAGTTACAACTGAACAGCGAGGTCGCAAGTCTCAAACCAAGTGTGAGGCCATCATTAGGCAACAGTTGTGGCTGGAGGTTGTGGCTACATGGGGCACTTCTTTGCACGCATGCAGTGCAGAGTCTTCACGCAGTTGTAGTGTGCCGTGTTTGATCAACAAAATTGGCACAATGCTCCCGTTGCCGTGCAATTCTCACACAGTGTGGCATCAGGCCTCATTACGCTGAGTGCATGTTGGTGCCATGCTCCCACGCGCAAGCCAGCGTGAGATGCTCTGCACGATTGTAGCAGCAGTTGCTCATGAGTGGCACCATCATGGTGCAGAAGGTTCATGCTTGTCTGCCGGAGCATCCAACACTTGGCTAGTTGCTGCATTCTTGTGCTTCGTTGTGGCTTGTGCGCCACATGCTGTTAGGGGACTGCGTAGTAGGTGCAAAACAGTGCTCCCTCTTCAGGTGATGGTGTTTATGCTATGGCTTGAACGGGTAACGAGATTATTACAATGCTATTGTTGCTGGCATGTGCACACAGTGCCAATGCAGCTGCAGCTCTGCATGAGGGAGGCCGGGTGACTCTGCTTCGCTGTTAGTTTTGAGTGCTAGGACGGGGCTCCTGCCACCATGGCTGAACTGTCTTGCATCATGGATCTTGCTACTTGGCATGATCCATGTTACTTGATGACGTTAACGCTGCATGACAGACAAGTAACAGAAGTCATGCCTGACAGATCAGCCCTCTCAAAACAGTACTGCCGCCAGAATGTCAGTTGGGGCTGTGGCCTTGCCTTGTGTGGAATTCATGGTTTCGTGGCCCCAGGACAACCGGGGTTCCAATGAATGACCAACCCAAGTAGGACTGCGCAGGCACCACAACACAGCAAGCAGACCTTGCACTGCATAACAATCAACGCGCTGGATGCTGCAGCGCCAGGTGTTCTACAAGGGGCCACAAACTAGACGTACATTGCCGCAGTCAACAGCAGGTCTATGGTACAAGAGCACGAGACAAACACGGGGCAGCAGCAAAGCATGCGAAGGGCCTGCTACTTTGGTCAAGGTTGGCAGTGGTGAATCCGCAGCTGCTACTAACCCACTGCCAACTGCAGCTGCAAGGCATTGCATGCGGTCACTACACCATGGCCGCACTACTGGCACTGGCCGCACTACTGGCATTGGCAGCAGCTGCTGCGCCTGCGCTCTCTTGCTGCATGCACCACTTGCTGCAGGGAATGCTGCCAACTGCAATCTCCTCGACACAGCCATGCGGCGTATGCACTGCTGCGGGTCTGCGCAACTTGCACTGCTGCAGGTGCACTGCTGCGGCTCTGCGCAACTTGCTGGCTGGCCCTGCTGCTGCTTGCCATGCACAGCGTCCACGGCAACGTACACCATCTCTCGCCCTTCCACCGGCCTGTTGGGAACAGCTGCGCATGGACGCTTTCCACCGGCTGTTTTGGGCACCTGCAGGTGCCGCTGCTCAGCTGTGTGCTATTTGTTGCCTGGCTGTATCAATGGGTGCATCTGCGCCATGTACACAATGGACCACCTGTACAGCGACAGCAGCAAGGCAGACATGATGCTGAAGGCACCCCAAGGATTACAGCTGCTGCTAAAATGCCGCAGTCAATGATAAGGCAACGCCTGCGAGTCGGCCAGCCCATGGATGCGCAGGTACATGTTCAGCAAGCACGGCGATTGCTGCGTAGGTTGAGCTGTCATGCCACCACTGCTGCTCCATATGCGCTTGAGTCCTGCATAGAGATCAGCACTACCAATACCGCTGCTTGCTGCATGGGGCAGCAGGCACTCACAAGAACCAGCATTGTACTACTGCTGTGATCGCAAGGGTGTGCGACAACCTGCAGAAGGCAGACGCAGGATGTAAAAGCGTTCAAGGCAGCACAACCAGCAAGTAGAGGGGTCCAACAAGCTGCAACGCCAAGCAGGCTTGCCCAGCTTACCCGTGACTGGGTTTCTTGTCGAACACGTTGATGCAGACAGTGACGATGACTTGGATGATGAAAAAGATCAGTGTGCCCAGCCAGTACCCCATGATGGTCCCACCCTGCTGGTTGCTGCTGCTGCTGGAGCCACACGTGCTACTGTAATAGTTGCCTTGTGCGTTCTGTTAGCAACCGGCAACAGGCAGTCAAGACAAAAGGAGCGTGCAACGCAGTGTTGCACTAGAAGAAATAGAGTGCTTGTCCCGGAACGTACAGACATTACATCCGTTCAGACAACAGCGACCAGCAACATAACATTGCCTCCTGACATCACCTCCCCTCTTTCCTGCTTTTTCGAACACTGTCTTTTCTGGAACCCCAGGGCCCTGCTTCATTGGGGTTTGCTGATGATGATCTGACTCCTGTGAGCCAGTTCTAACGATGTAACAAGCTGATAAACCGGTTAGTAGCATTTTTGCACTGGGTTGCAGTGCAGTGGGTTCAACAGCGGCTGCCTGAGCATCCTGGTGAGTGCTGATGGGCAGTGGCCTCTGTTGCCGTGGCTGTGAGTCACAGCCTGTGACAGCCAACATGCATGTCCAGCCATGGATGAGCATGTGCAAGAAGCACACATGTAAGAAGCTTATAATCACGTGTTGCTGCTGCCAGCTGGTACAAGTGACAATCACACACAGTGTTTTTTGTAAAGGGAGTTCAATGTCCTGCCATGACCTCACTCACCATCAGCACTGAGCACTAGAGTCACGGCACAGGATTGGCCAGGTATCAGTGTGAGGTAGACCGCCCAAACCTTTGGAAGTTGACACCATGCAGATGTACTGGCGTGATCAAGGTTGCAGCTGCTGGCTGCCTTACTGGCTGCAGGCGATCAGCAGCTGCGTCTTCTTTGTTTTGCCAGTGCCATGATGGAGGGTTCTGCACACCGTTGGCATCATATAGCATCTGCAAGTTGTGATGCATGAGCCAATAGTACCGCATGGCTTTGCACGAAGCCATACTCGCCACCTGGGGGCCTCGTGGCAACACTCAGTGACTGGCATAAGCAGCAGACAAACCAACCCCTTGTCACAGCCTGAGAAGCACAGAAGCTCGCGTATACTGTGACCCAGCAGTGAGCTTGCTTTTCTGCCGTGGAAGCACAGGAAAAGCAGAGTCACTCAATGCCCCTCATCATGCAACGTTGCATGCTAACGCTGCACATGCAAATTGAATGTTGAACATGCCACTGCAGCCGGCTGGGTTGGAGTGCTACTCCTCTTACTGCAGCTTTACAAAAGGGAGGCCGGGTGACCTGCTTCGCTTTCCTGGCTAACCACAGCGCTGTGGTAGAATGCTGCTGCTTATTACATGCAAGCAACGCTGGCACCACCACCAAACAAAACACAATGGTGAGCGAGTTGCAGCAGCGACTCCCCAAACACTGCAAGTTGTCAATCAACATGCATGGTGCAGAATGCTAAGGACCGACAATTGTTTAACAGCCAATACCCCGCTGGCGGCAGTTCATCTGGGGTGCACTGCCGACACTCGTCTTGGCATCATCATCATCATCATCATCATCATCATCATCATCATCATCATCATCATCATCATCATCATCATCATCATCGTCGTCATCGTATTACCCATTCAAGCCAGGCTGGGCCAGACATGTAACATCACAACATCAAGCACAAATGATTTGATGCACTGCTGGCAGCACTGCATGCTTGCAATGGAGTACGTGATACCACCCTTTGCAGCAGCACTGTTACCTAGCAAAAACACAAAGCAGGGAGAAGCAGCGCTCCCAACCCCTCATGCATGACTGTATGTGCGTGATAGCCTGACATACCAGCAGAAGTGCAAGACGCCATGCCCTGATATAAAGCAGTAGGAGTACCACAGTGTGACAGCCGAACATGCTCAGCAGCCCAGCTGCAAGTTTGAAGATGCGCAGATTGCATACAAGGTTTGAAGGAGTGCATGCAGTTGTTGGATTGAGATCCCCGTTCGTTACCTGCTGGTGCTGTCAAAGTGGCTCTGCAGGGCCCTGCCACACTACAGCCGCTCAGCATAACACCCCTAACTTGGTCCCTCATGGCAAAACCACACGCCAGCAGTAGCCTGCACAAGCAACTTAATTACGCAGGGACGTCACCACCACCACCACCACCACCACCACCACCACCACGTCACCAGTAGCCTGCCCCTCCTCATGCTGATTGACAAAGTGCAGACAGACATCATCAAATGCGCAATGCGCTGTGGCAAGGAGCGCCCATGCTCTTCAGCTCTCTTGGCAGAATGGGGTGTGAAAACGTTGCATATGTGGCTTCATCAGAGGGCTTTGGAGTACTACTACAGGATTCAGCGTATGCAGGGCGTTCGGCTGCCAAATCAAGTGTTTACAGCTGAATGGAGGCGTCCTAGTGGTGCTGTGGCGGTGACACCGTGGCACAAGTATGTGCAGAGCCTGCTGTGCAAGTATGGTGTGAATGTTGTGACCGCGGAAGGCAGAGCCAGTGCGTGCAAGAGCCATGTCAACAAGCAGGTCAAGACACTACATGCTGAAAGGATTGCATGTGAAACGTTGGAACACTCCACTCTGAGTCGGTATGTGGCTCATGTGCATCCCTCTCATGTTGATGCTATGAGTTTCAGGAGGCCTAGGCCGTACTTGCGTTCAGTGGCAATTCCACGTGGTATTGAATTGCTGTTGCGTGTTCGTATGGGTTGTCTGTGTGTACATGAGCGTACTAGTCAGTTTGGCGGTCGCAGAGCTAACTCCACTTCAGGATGTCCTTGTTGTGGTGCAGAAGTTGAGTCTTTGTCACACTTCATGTTTGATTGCCCTGCTACTTCTGCTCAGAGGGATGATATGTTTGCTGAGATCAGATCCCTGCCTGGTTGCGCTGAAAAGTTGCGCAGCGTTTTGTCCATGGCTGATTCGTCAATCAAGGTGTTGCGTTTTGTCTGATGATATTTGGGGCAGTTCTGGAAGATGTCTGATGGTGTCACCGTGTATTGCTGCTTTTCTTGTCAAGTCTTGGGATGTGCGCAATGCATGCAAACATTCTGGAGCAGTGCTCACTCCTCTTTCCGCCCCGGTGGGGCGCGGGGCCGATGGCGCTGATGCTATGGCTTGAATGGGTAATATGATGATGATGATCGAGCCTGCCCCTCCTCATGCCAGCCGCAACAGTCGACAATGATGACTTGCACATGGTTGCAAACACACAGGCGATTGCCTCAAAACGTCAACATGCACTGCAGCTGTGTACACGGTGCAGAGGCGCAGCTTGGGCAGCTGAAACCACTGGCCAACAGTGGTAATCACATCACACTGCTACCTTAGGCGGAACAACGCTGCACGCCTGTGAGGAAAACCAGCCAGATGCAGGCAAGTGAAGTACTGGACAAACTATCACAAAAAATGCCACCCGAATTACCGAATTACCTAAGTAGGGCCACTGGTCCACCCGCAAAGGAGCCAAACAAGGCTCATGGGATCAAAACAGTCACAAAAATTGCATGGATGTAGGGACCACTACCACTACCACTACTACTACTACTACTACTACTACTATTAAACCCTCAACAGCGAAACTTCGACCCAAAGCCATATGCACATGACAGGCCGTACATCGACGTACACTGTTTCACACTTTTGTAAGCAAAGTCGCCAACGATCTGTTGCAGCAGAGGGACGGCACGCATGCAGTGCCACACGGCTGATCTGTACTGCAACTCAGTACATGCCCTGCCGCATGCAAGCCCACAAAGTAACTGGTGGCCATGGCTGCATACAAAATGCAGCACTACCCAAGCAGAAGAACGACACATTTCACTTGTGCCGTCAACATAGGTTATCTGAACAGTTGTAACACATCTTACTACGTGGCTGCAACTGCGGCACCGACGGCCAGCTCATGTGCAGCCACAAGAGGCAAAGCATGTCAACTGTGCACAAATGTGGGGCGTGCTACTGAGAAATGCATCAAATGGTTTAGGACCTGCTAGGAACAGCAGCTGCTGCTGCGTCCAGACCAGTGATGGGGGCTGGCTCGATGAGGCGCGCACCGCATCAAATTCAAATGTAGTTTTGCTGAAATAGCAAAAATCGATTGTTATTTGTCAAGGCAGACATTGCCGCACATGCACAGGGCAGGCATACAGCCAGCCCAACATTCACAGGGCAAGCATACTGCAAGCCCAACTGCCCACAGCAGCAGTAGGCTGAGACGCAAAAAGTACAGATGTTGCTCATCCACGACTGAACTCAGCCAGGACATCTGCAGGACTTCTTCAGGGATTCAGAAAAACAGATAACACTGTTGAACAGCTGGAATTTCAAAATGATTTGAAACAACTATGGTTTGCAAGCATCAGGCTGCCACCTCACGCAGACAGCACACCAACGCCTGTCTTGTCAAAGACCCTTGCTGCCCAAAGCATGCTGATGGCAGCAGCCACCCTCATTATGCACAGCCATGCTCGATACATTCGCCATTGCTGTTTGTTCAGCATGCCGGCAAACTGTTGAAACGGAGCAAGTACATCCAGCCCACCATGCTGCCATCCCTCACAGACTACAATTGTCGAGAGTGGTGGAGTTTGGCTGTCTTGGCCATTATTGCTGTATGGTGGGGTTTGAAACCCTCTGCTGTTCAACTCACGTTCACACAAAACAAAGACACCATGTGCCTGGCGGGAAATGCCACTACTGCACAGCAGCCGACATGATGTCTGTGCAGTGTGCTGACATCAACACACAGAAGTCACCATGAAACTGGCTGCTGCCGCAGCTGCTGTGTGGAAGGCTTCAGTCCACACATTGCTTGTGGTGCCAGCACACCAACAGGCATCAACGCTGCTGCCGACAACACGCAGACCACACCACGGTTGGGCCACGAGTTCCAGCACCATATCAATTTCAGGTTCGTTTCAACCCTTGGTAACCATACCGTTCAAGCACCCTCTGACGAACGCTGCTCACCAGGTGCAGCTGCTGCGCCTAAGGCAATGTGCCAGACGACAATCACAACCTGCAAGTGACAGCTGCAGCTCAAAACACAACAAACTGCTGAGCACAGCACGTATGTGCAGCAATCGCCATTCGTTGAGCTCCAGCTATCACGTGTCCTGATGTATTACACTGTAGGCACAGCATGCCTGGACCTTCGCAGCATACATACACACGGACGCACAGCTGCAGCCAGTGCTGCTGTGACCTCATGTGCACGGCATAAGCACGGCATGCTGTTCACCCCTCTTGCAGCAGGCCCAGCATAAGCTGCATGTCTTCCACCTGGGCCTGCAGCACAAGCAGCCGGCCCTGCAGCAGAGCCATCAGCTCAGAGCCGCTGCTGCTGCCACGACCAGCAACAGCAGCAGCGCTGCCGGCACATGCAGGATCGAGATCAAGAGGCAGACGCAGCAGGTCGTGATGTTGCTGCAGGGTTGTGTTGGCGACCCCAGGTGAAGACCTGTGGCTGCCGCTGCCACAAGCACCAGCTGGGACCCACCCACCAGCAGGCCCATGCGCTGCATTGCCAGGAGCGTGGCATGCAGTACGGCCAGCAGCACTCGCAGCTGCCGGGCTGCGGCAGTGGCGGTGGGCGGACGTAAGCGCGCCGCAGACCTGCTGCTGCATGGGTTGCTGCAGCTGCATTGGCTGCAGGGGCTGGTGATGCTTGGCTGGGTCACTTGCTGTGACCTGCTGGTTCTGCTGCTGCTGCTGCTGCTGCTGCTGCTGCTGAGGCGTTGGTGCATGGTGCCAGATGGACTGCGGCGGCGCAGATGGTGGCGCTGCTGGCACTGCAAACTGCGCAGTGGCGCGGTCGCTGTCGCTCCCTATCACGGCTGCTGCTGCCAGCTCCTGCAACATGAACTGCTCAAGTTTTATTACAGCAGGGTCCACCGCTTCGTTGCTGCCGTTGCTGCCGCTGGGAGGGCTGCTGACGCGGGGAGCAGCAGCCAGGCCCTGCATGCTGCCTGGCTGCAGCAGCTGCTGGCTGTGGCAATGCAAGACGGTGTTACCGGGTGCTGAGCAGCCAAAGCTGCTTGTTGGTGCCGCTGCAGTAACACCTCCGCCATTAAACGGAATTGCTGCTGCAGCAGCACCAGCAGCTCTGCAGCTGAAGGGTGCAGGGCTGCTGCCAACACATGCTGCCGGTCCTGCTGCTGCCGCTGGCTCCTCTGCAGCTGGCACTTCCAGCCAGCAGCTATCAGGGATCATCGCACCAGAAGCAGTTGTGCCCCAGGCAGCTGTGCCACTCGCGGTTATGCCGCTGCTGCCTGGAAGCGGTGCGGCAGCAGACATGTACGCTGCATCCCAGCTGGCATCTATCCTTCCAACCAAGGCTGGTGCTGCCGCTGGGGCCGGGCCTGCTGCCATGCACTTGGTGGCAGCCTATCGTCGCTGTGGTTGCCTGCATCACTGCTGTGGTGTGTCACGTGCTTGCGCTTAGGGCGGGCCTCACTGTCAACTGGGTGCTTCACGCGCCTGTGGAGGCTGTTCCTGCAGCTGCGCTTGTTTGCGTCAAACAGTGAGAGAGCCTCCAGCACACCACACTGCTGGCAGTAGCGCTGAGCCTGGTTGTGCACCGGGATGACGTCGGCCTGCGCAACATGATTGCCGCATGCAGCAAGCCCATGCGCAAGATACAATCCATAAGCTCAAGAATTCAATGCTTGCCCACGCATGAAGGCAGTGTCAGGCTGTAAGGGGTAGGCAGCACACCAACAGGAGAAGCAGCTTCTGCAATCAAACACCGTACATACCAATACTCAAGTGTGTATGGTGGTGTTTGCTAAAGTTTTGTTACGTTTGCCTGCTACTGCTTTGTCTGCTGCAGTGCAGCTGCTACCAGGAGCCCGTTGGCATGCCTGCTGGCAACAGTTGCGGAAACATCTGGCTCACCTTCATGTGGGCCGGGCAGATTCTCTTCAAAACGCAATAGGGCTTGCCAATGGTTTCCAGGTCAGTGGTGCAACCTGGCACCTGCGAGCAAAGGCAGCAGATTCTTTACAGTGTCAGCAGAAGTGTGCGTGCGAGCATGTCTTCCAGCTCCCTGCTGCTGCTGCTGCTGCTGCTGCAGCAGCAACAGCAGCAGCAGCAGCAGCAGCAGCAGCAGCAGCAGCAGGCAGGCAGGCATCACTGCTAATCAGCATCAGCATCGGCAGCCACATGCCTCCGCCACGCATCAGGGCATACATAACATCGGTCAACATCGGTTTAACCTCGCTCACCATCCTTAGCGCAGCTGCAGGCTAGGCAGGGTGCTGTCACCTGATTGATGCGCTGGGCTGGGTGAGTCACGCACCTGGCACTTGCGCTTCGGTTTCGACTTGTGCACAGTCAGCCTGGCTGAATGCGGACCATCTTCGTCGCTGATCCATTCTGAGCTGTCTTTGCAAAGCTCCATGACGCGATGAGACCCTTGCGCTTGTTCTGCAGTCGTCAGAGGGCCACACCACACCAAGCAAATGCGTAGCAGCAGAAGCAGCCGATTGCTTTCAGCTAAGCTTCTCCAAGTAGGATTCTAACTTGTTCCGCTCCGCTACCACGTGTTACAAATCCATGATCAGACTGGAGCACTTGGCAATGCTGCTGCTGATGACAGCCACCTCTCGTTGCGATTGTTCTGTTGCAAATCTGCAATGTCCACGTCATTGTTTGCGGTATTGCTGTGGTCGCATGGTGTACACAGTGGGTAACTGTAGCCTCGCCCAACGTGTCCACAGTTCTGGGTGTTTACCAAAGTACACAGTGACCGGTGGGGTTAGGGCTCGACTCTGCTGTAGGCGGTGTATGAGAGTGACGTTTCAGTTGAACACTGGTGCGGTGTATATGGTAGTACCTGGGACCACAGTTCTGCAAACGGTGTACACGCAGCAGCTGAAGCGTCGGTACTTGGAGGTCCGCGCTGCCAAGACGCTGTTGACGACGGCACAATAAGCAAGGGGTGTAAATGGCATTGGCTATACTGATATAAACGCCTCTCGCCGAAAGATAGGGCCAGCCCTGCACCTACACCAGAACAACAATATCAAGGATGAATTCTGCCATCATGGCATGGCATGGCATGCCCGATGCCGTGCAACTACCGTAGGGCAACACACTGGCTTTTCCTGTGACCCCATCAAAACATCTTCCGCCTGGCTGCCAGCACCTTGAACTTTAGTGTCACCAGCTGCTCCATGCGCTCCGTTGTCAGTTGCTGCAGGCGCTCACTCCAGTCATCAGCGGACATCTGCAGCCGGTCAGCGGTCAGCGGGCTTGCTATTCAAAACAAGAAGGCAAAAAAGCGATACTTGTGTTGATTCATATCTACAACCACAACAGTGCAAGTACATGCAGCAGAGCGACAGCTTGATGTTGTCCAAGGTTACGGCATGCTTGATCAGACTACCCCACACATCAGTGCACACACAAGCAGTGGAAGCATGACTTGCAGCAGTGACCCCCCCACCTCGGTTATCGTATGGCGTCCCACGTTGACTGTGTCCTGCAGCAGCCCCAGGCCGGAGCCTGTGCCTGCACCTGTGCCGCTGCCGCGTGCACGCTTTGGTACCTTGTACACAAACCAGTCACTCGCCTTGCCCTCCACAGCCACCAGGCGCTTGTGAGCAGCATGCCTGCACGCCGACAAGAGAATCGCCAGCAAGTGCACAGCGGCAGCAGCAGCACATAAACCAGCAGTGCATGTTGAGGTTCCACAGCACGTGGCTGCGCCACACGACATTTACAAGCAGCCACCGGCAGCAGCAAGCCCAAGCATTGGCCACCTCCCAGTATCACACCGGCAGCAAACACGCAGAGCCCCTCACTTGTCGAGCAGCACACAGTGACACCGTATGTGCGTGCACGAACCACATGAAGCGTGTGCCTACCTGTCTGCCATGGCTGCGTGGCCTGCCTCCAGGCGTGACGCGGCCAGCTCCTGCAGCGGCTCTGCCAGGGGGTGGTCAGCCACCAGAGGTGCTTGCAGGAACAGCAGCGCCTCCCACACAGCAAACACCTGCAGGCGGCATGCAGGACGTGCAGCCCCTGAGCAGTCAGCAGCAGGGTGCTGACATCCAACAGTAAGGAGAGGGGCCAGCAGCATGGCATCGCGTAGGCTTCACTGCCATGCTGCTAAGCGACTCGTTGTGCAAGCACTGGCAGTGCAACTGCAACGCCCGACCATGCTCAGTACCGCAAGGCTCCCAGTTGTGCTGTTGCTGCGGTTCTGGCAGCCGCTGCAGGTTAGTGGCCGAGTGTTGGCAAGTAGGCTTCAACCTGTGGCCCCCCTGCTTTGTTGCATGGCATCACACCTGGTGCTTGTGTATCTTCAGCTCGCGTGTGACACGCTGCTGTAGCTGAGATGGCATTGTCAGCATGCTAGCAGGAGATCTCCCTGCCTCTCCAGCATGATCAGCAGAAGCACCAGCGGCAGCACCAGCAACAGCAGCAGCAGTCACCAACATGCCTGCATCACCACCAGCAGCTGCTGCAGCACATGTGGGGGACACCACATCTGCCTGCCCCTGCTTCCGTTGGTGCTGCTGCTGCTGCTCGGGAGGCAGCGCATGGTCCCCCTTCCCAGCACCTGTGCTCTGCTGCTGCTGCTGCTGCTGCTGCTGCTGCTGCTGCTGCTGCTGCTGCTGCTGCTGCTGCTCTGTTGTGTTCAACTGCTGTCGTTGCCGCTGCCCCTGCACGTTGGCAAACAGCTCGCGTGCTGCCGCCTGCTGCCGGTGCTCCTCTGCCTCTGCTGCTGCCAGCGCTGCATCTGCCGCCTGTGGCAGCCAACGCACAGGGTCGGGATGCGTTGCACACATAAAGCAGGCACCAGGCGGTACAAGCATGCGTGCATCTGGCCGGATGCTACATCTGGCAACAAGCAACACCCGCTGCCTAACATAACAGATGAGCAACAGGAACGGCATACAGTGCTCAGCAGCAGCAGCAGCAGCAAAGTTCCTGCACGCCCACCTCCGTCAACCAGGGGCATGCTGCTGCCATGTCCAGCTCTAGCTTCTCCCGCAGCCTGTGCAGCCCAGGGGAAGTGTCCTCAAACTAACACAGCAGGCACAGCAGCAATAGCTCAGTAGCAGGAGCCTGAGCACTGAGCTTATCATGGCAAACTATATATGTAGGGAAAACTGCCAACACGACGCCAGTGTCCATTTCAGGCGGTGAATCCAGAGCAGCATGCGGCAAGCGGCATGCAGCATGCGGCACGGTGCCTTTAGCGCGTCTGCTAACGCCGCTGACACCTAGTGCTCGACCTGCCACCAGTGCGGGCCTCTCACCGTGAGGTCCACCGCTTCGCGCTGCTTGGCCATGTCATATGCAGCCTTGACCATGGCCTTCCCTGCTAGCCAATGCAGCATCAGCATCAGCATCAAGCATCAGCAGCAACGCAGAAGGTATGCTGGGTGTACTGCAACATGGCATCGCAAACTTGCCACGGCCAAACCAAGCCGCCGTATACAACGCAGCAAGCATGACATACATATGACATCCAGCCTGCTGTCAGGTTGATCACTGTTGTGTGCTGTGCCTCAGAGGAGTTGTGCGTCACACCTTATGCAGTGCTGTGCCGCTCACCATACCCGCCGCCCTGCAGCGGCGGCAGCACCAGCACCTGGGCCACACGCGGCCGCTGGTTCAGAGGCCTGCCACATCAGCAAACAGCGTAAAAGAGACGCATCAAGATGATGTGACACATGCATGGGCACCAGATGGCATCAAGCAAGTTGATACAGACACAGCATGGCTATGTCAGAACAGCGACAGCGGCATGCATGATGGCACCTGCCCCACCAAGCTCACCAGGCGTAGAAGTTGAAGATCGTCAGGAACCCGATCTGCGAACAGATTCAGAGCACATGCACAGCTAAGAACAACTGCAGGAGGGCATGGACGCGTGCCAGGCAATGCATGCAGGCACGGAGCTGGTGCTGGTTGATGAGCCCGCCGGTTGACGATGCTCTTAGCGGCCACGGCCACAGCCCAACGCACGACTAAGATGCGTCCGTTCACCGAGAAGCCAGGGGCCTGCCCTAATATGCAACACCATGGCTGCTGCATCAACAGTGTTCAGCTGCTGGATACTATGATCAGCCTGCAGTCTGCATCCTGATTACTGCCTACAGGCTGCACTCCGTCACAACACTGCACCACATACCAGCTGCTGCTGCCTGCCCTCCGTTTGCATGACTGCAGCGACGATCTCCCACTTGGGGTCTGCGGCATCAATGTAGTATGCGCCATCAATCGTGAAGATCAGCAGCGGTTGCAGCCGTGCGTGGAGGTCCTGCAGGATACACCAGCACGCTCAGCAGGCTACAGGGGCGCTCCTATTTGGCAGCAGGGAGGTGTCGGCGTGTAAACCAATTCTGACGGCTGCTCACACATTTATGCTTCCGTTCGGCTTCATGTAATAATGCAGTCGCGCGCCAACAGATGGGCAGATCCAGCAGCGGCAGGCAAGCATGGAGGCACAATCCAGGGAAAATGGTGTAGCAACACGCCGTGGGTCCTGACTGCATGCTGTCCTGTTGCAGCTGCCCCTCGGCCACACTCTTGAAGCTGCTACCCAGCACAATCACAATGCTGCATGCACGTGCCTGCCCCGTACCTTGAACCAGTCCGAGGTGTCTGCCAGCCTGCTGTGATACAGCCTGACCTCCCCAGCTGCACCGCTGCTGCCAGCGCCGCCACTGCTGCCAGCAGCAGCACGTGCCGGCATGCTGACGATGTGTTGCCCCAGCTGCGCAAAGTCCAGTGCTGGTGCTGCTGCCACCCTTTGCAAAAAGTCTGCCTTGTCTGTTGCAAATGGCTGGGGCCACCATTCCTGCAGCAGCGTCACTACATCATCTGCGCCAGGCTGCCTGTCCTCCCAGCGCACATCCACCCTACGGGCAGCAAGGCGTATGCAGGATCAGATAGTCGACTGCAGCAGCAGCAGCTGCAGCAGCACTTTTGTGGTAAACAAACAACATTGCCAGAAGAGAGGGGACACAAGCAACATAGCGCATGCATGCTGCAGCATGCACGCACACTGACCCCAGTTGTGCGGCACCAATATGCTGCTGAGCAAAATTCATGATGACCAGGTTGCCTTGTCTTGCTGCGCTACAGTCGCAATCCTGCTGTCACCGGCCAACATGCTACAAATGTACATGCGGGACCAGCTCGCCTGCTGTTGCCCGAATGCCACTGTTCCAATGCACGCTTAAGCAGGCAACTTGATGCGCCTTACGCATGCTCTACATCAGCAGAAGGACCGCTTTGGGCATGCTGATGCCCAACTGCCACAACTGCTTGCAGGACTGCATGCTCACCAGCAGTGGAAGCTGTGTGCTGAGAACCACACATCAACCTGCAGGCCCCTGTAGCCGTTAATCTCCTCACCATCACCAAACACCTGCAAGAATCAGGGCAGCCGAACAAACACGGACAATACTGGCTCCATGGTCACAGAAGCTGCAGACCAGAGCTGCTGCAGCTGTGCCACATACAAAACACGCATGGCTCGCATGTGCACAGGCTACGCGCACTCGTTGTGCCAGCAGGATTTATGGCAACAGCTTGTACCTACTTGATTATAGAACTCGCACTGAAAAGGCTGCCCCCCTTTTGTGATCTCCTGCTCCAGCTCAGCGGGTGTTGTGCTGTACAACAGGTGAAACACAACTGTCTCTGCTGCTGGATGTGCATGGAACTCCTGCACGCTGACCTGGCTGCTGAACTTGACCTTTTTCTTAGCTGGCCCGCCTTCAGCAAACTTGTCTTTGGCG
Source organism: Scenedesmus sp. NREL 46B-D3 (assembly GCA_014080715.1). Taxonomy (NCBI): domain Eukaryota; kingdom Viridiplantae; phylum Chlorophyta; class Chlorophyceae; order Sphaeropleales; family Scenedesmaceae; genus Scenedesmus; species Scenedesmus sp. NREL 46B-D3. The sequence goes on from JACERP010000237.1 coordinate 85,691, forward strand.
CCTGACATCCTGCCTGGTGTGTTGTTGTTGGAAATGCTAACGTCAAGTTGGAGTGTACCCAGGCGTAAACGTTGCCGGCAAGCAGACAGTCACCGTTGTTGGGCACAACTGGTTTTCAGAGCGAACGCCGTTGCTTGCAAGGGCACACGCATCGCCAGACGGGACTGACAAAATTGAACGGAAGTGACTGGCACTTCATCCACGGAGACATACATGGATAGCGAATGTCGGCTTGCGTCAACAGTTTGTAGAAACCCTTATGTGAACAGGAACGGCGGATCGCAGACTTGGCTTGTTCTGAGTTGACGCTGTCGAACTGTGGCAATGGCAGCAGCAAGCAGTCAGCAGTGGGACTCATACATAGCTTCTAGTCTGCTCCAAGTTCAAGAAGCAAAGCTTGAACGCGTTTTGCGACCGCTGGTGCCAGACGGCAGTGCTGTTCAGGTCTGCACCAGTCAGCTGCAGCTACAACTGCAAAGTGCCTGCTTCTTCATTGTCACCCACACAATCGGTGGTGAGAAGGTTGCCGCATGTAGCAGATATCAGGTTACCGTGCGTCATGCAACAATGCTGGTGCCACAATCAGTACTGGTGTTGGTGCTACTGCCGCCATATGACCTGGTCCCACTCCCTTCACCCACTCGTCAATCTGTATGCATCTGCCTGTTCTCTTGCAGGCACTTATGCATACCGATGAGCATACAGCATGGATGCAATCAGCTGCTTCCCCTGACAGCTGCACTAACATGGCCCTTGACCCCAGCTGCCGCAGTACCGCTGTGTCAGCTGAGTTGGTGCCTCTGCTGCTGTTCAGCACAAACGACTACTTAGGCTTGTCAGCACACCCTGCAGTGAAGGCAGCAGCCGCAGAGGCAGCAGCACAGGTGGGCACTGTGGGGCACGTCAGGCCTGGCTGCGGCAACCACGACACGTGTACTGGAGGTTGACTGAACTGGGCTCTTCTGCAGCATTACCAGTGCAGAGCATGTCACTCTGCAGCTTGCCAGCCATGTAAGCAGCAGCAGCAGCAGCAGAACTGCTGCATCGGCTGTAAACCTGTGATTATCTCTGCCGTTGACTCCTGAAACTGCTGTGCATACCATTGTCTTCGCCTGTCCCCTGCCGCCCCACCCACCAACTGTGCACCATGACTTGGCAGGTCGGCTGCGGCCCCCGTTCCTCCGCACTGGTTGCCGGCTTCACCAGTGAGCACAGACAGCTGGAACTGGAGCTGTCTGCGCTGAAAGGCACACAGGACGCGCTGCTGTTCCCAACAGGCTACGCAGCAAACATGGCAGTGGTGGCAGTGCTGGCCGCCGTGAGCAGTGTCAGGGGAGCACCAGCAGCAGCACCTGGCCAGCAGCAGCAGCAGCAGCAGCAGCAGCAGCAGCAGCAGCAGCAGCCGCAGGTTGTGGTGTTGTCAGATGAGCTCAACCATGCCTCCATAATTGATGGGGCACGCCTGGCTGCAAGGGCGGGAGGCCAGGTGTCACTGCAGGTACGCGCTCGTGTCTCCTGGTCATCACCATGCCTGTGCCATCACCTTCCATGTTCTGTTGGGCTCGCCAGCCGGTTGCGTGCCGGGTGGCGTGTGGGTGCCACGCTGAGCAGCATGCAGTTGAGGCTGGGGCTGGCATGCAATGCATGCATGCCGCATGGGGGGTTGTGGGTGCACACAGCACCTGGTAGCTCTGGAGATTTTGGGAATTTTGTGTCATCCTGTGCCTCAACAGCAACATCTTTGACAACTGCGCTTCAGGTGTACCGGCACAATGACATGGGCCACCTGGAGTCCCTTCTGGCAGCTGTGCCACCAGGCGCCCGCTGCTTAGTCGTCACTGACAGCCTCTTCTCCATGGACGGAGACTTTGCTGATCTGAGGGTGAGGCACACGGGGTGAGGTTACGGCAAAGCACCGTGTGATCAGCCAAGGTTCACAGGTGCCTGCCAGCCCTCACACAGGATGGTGCACCTGGACTGTGATTTGTGCATGCCGGGCAGCGACTGTTTGATGGTGTGCGTGTAACCAGGCACCACAGCACCATGGACCAGGCATGAGCAGGCTCGTGGCCGGTCAGCTTTGTAGCAAAGCATCTGGCGGCTGCACTTGCATGGACCCACTGCCAGCCCCCAAGGCTGCTGCCACACACCACGCCACCTCAGCATGCGGCACACTAGGCCCGAGAGGCTGCGGCCAAATGCCTGGCGTGCTGCGCTGGTTCTTTCTGCAGGGCTTGGCAGCGCTGAAGCGCCGCTACGGCTTCTTGCTCGCGGTCGACGAAGCTCACGCAACCTTGGTGTGTGGCGCCAACGGCGGCGGCGCTGCCGAGTGGATGGGCGTGGGGGGAGATGTGGACGTGCACATCGGCACACTCAGCAAGGCGGTAGGCGCGCAGGTGGGTGCAAGCTGGAACGCTGCCTGTTGAGGGCGGCACCTGCAGCCAGGCGACCGTTTGTGCCAGTTCAAGAGCCTGTTCTGCATGGACATCAACGCAAAACTACGCGGTGCATTGCAGCTCAGCAGCAGCACTGGCAAGCCGCGTGGGCAGCCAACCAGCAAGCCAGATGCTGCACTGTTCACCGCCTCCCCATACGCCACCTCAGGTACACGTGGCAGCATGTGCTCGTTCCTGTCTTTGTGTTGCTCTGTGCGCAGGGCGGCTTCGTGGCTTGCAGCAGCCAGGTGCGTGCCTTGCTGCTCAACCGCGGCCGCAGCGTCATCTACTCGACGGCGCTGCCAGTGCCAGTGGTTGCTGCTGCACGCGCAGCACTGCGCGTGTCACGCAGGTGAGCAGCCGGTCAGTGTGCTCTACGCTGCATCAGCTGGTGTTTGGCTTGATTTACATTTCAACAGTTGGCAGGCAGCGGGCAGCCAGCAGCGGCCTGCTGCTTTACATGCTTTGCCTTCACACTTCGAGCAGGCCAGGCCAAGTGCTGCAGCAGTTGATCGGACTGTCAGCTGTACTGTGCCGCAAGGTGGCTCCCTGGCTTGCCACACATCACCGTTGTGCTCTTTCTTGCCCCATTTCGATCCTGCTGTTGACGTCCGCTGCACCCTCGGGCACTGCACTGCTGCTGACGCAGCGAGCCCTGGAGGCGGCAGCAAGTGTGGCGCCTCACCCGCCTGGTCTCCCAGCGGCTGGGGGTGCCGGCGGCCAGCCCCATCATCCCGTTGGTCGTCGGGGACGAGTCAGCGTCCCTGCAGCTCAGCCGGCAGCTGCTCGCACGGGGCTTCCATGTGCCTGCAATCCGGCCGCCAACCGTGCCAGCGGGCACTTGCAGGCTGCGTGTGAGCCTGTCAGCTGCCCATACGCAGGCACATGTAGAGGCGCTGCTGGACGTGCTGCAGGAAGAGCTTGCGCAGCTGCCTGGCGCGCGGCTGGCTGTGCTGCCCCACCTGATGAAAGCACAGCAGCAGGAGCGACCTCATCACCCACTGGCAGCAAGCGGCAGCAACCAGCACCCGCCGCAGCAGCAGCAGCCGCAGCAGCAAGTCGATGTGAGCATCCGCTCAAAGCTGTGACAAATCCTGTTTGTGATTGCAGGCCACCCAAAGTACCTTGGTGCCGAGCGCTGTCATGCAGGCAAGTGTGACAAGTTCAGTGCTTGCTTGCTGCTGGATGGCTGTACAGCACTTGTTACTTGTTCAGGGAAGTGCTGGCCATGCGTATGCGACTGTAGGTATGTGTTCTCACGAGGCTTAGCTTATGATGCATTCACAGCAGCCAGGGAGTCATGTGTCCCCCCATCAACATATGGAAGCACTGCAGCCACCGACATCGCTGCCAGCACTTGCGCAATGTTAAGATGACAAGAACATGTAGAGGGTTTGGTGCTGCCCTGCGCATACTCATTGCTTCTGCTTTCTGGATCAGCTGCTCGGGATTGTGCTTGATATTGGCATATGGACATGCCTGGATGCCCTTTTGCAATCGTATCCCTTATTGACAAACCACAAACACATCACATAGGCTGCTTAAATTCAGCGCAATTGATAGTGACTGCCCAATCATGGCAAGCAGCAGCAGTTACTATTGTGGTCAATGCCTTTTGATTGTGAAAGTGGTACACAGCATCATGTCATCAACAGCAACCTTGACCTGTCAGCGTCACCCCAGGTCGGAGGGCTCAGCTCCTCTGAGGCAGTGCCTGCAGTGAGCACCAGATTGTATGGGTCACGTGATGATGATGAGCACCAGTACACGTATTTTGGTCACCTTGGCAAGGCAGCCTGGCACTGCTGCACTACAGTCTGTCAATGAGTGAGTGTTGGGAATGGTTTGGGAAGCTTACTGTTCTCTTGACAGGGCCGAGCCAAAGCTATAGCTAGCAGCGCTGCTGCAGCAAGCAACAGCACAGACCCCTACTCATCCTTCCGTCCCGGTGGTGCGCGGGGCCGATGGCATTGATGCTATGGCTTCAATGGGGAAAATGATGATGATGAGACGCCTACTGCAGGAGGAGGAAGCTCGTCACATCTTGAAGCTTGGCCGCATTGGTACCATCATGCCACAGTGTACGGCATCATGATACTATCATGCCTAGTAGGCATGCTGGGGATCCTGCCGTGCCCCTGTTGACCTTGAATAGTGTGCTTGACAATGGAAGGACATGGTGGTTGCGCGTGTCGTGAAGGTTTGCATGGCAACCATTTGTCCATGATGACCTGGCCTAGAGTTGGCATCATCATGATGCTACGCTGTCCAGCTCACGCATGGCAGGCACTGGACAGCTGGCAGGGCACTGGTGATGCTTGCTTACACTGAAGGTTGATGGATATAGTGGTTGCCCAATGAGCCTGTCATTGGCTCGAAAAACGGGCGATGTTCCCGTCGTGTAACATCCACACTGTGATGTGCAGTGCAAGCTGGCCTGGTTCAACCCTGATGCATTGCAGCTACAAGCCCTTTTTGTATCCTACTTTGGTATTTGGTATCCAACAAAAATGGTTAGGGGCTGCATTGGGAACGCCTGCATGCATTATTCAGCTGGCAGCCCAGCGCTGTGCGTCGTTTTATGTTGAACGCCCACAAGTGACAGCATGTCGTCGTATCCTCGGCAGGTCAGCGCTATCGCTACATGTAACAAGCAGCAGCACTTTAAACTTGGGAATCAAAGCAGTGAAAAGCGGAGCTATCATTACATGTCGCAGCACCCACCGCCTGTCATTGCAGACCAATATGTGGCACACCAATGTTGCGGCCCAAAGGAATGGCATGATCAGTGTAAGGAAGAGAGCTACCTACCTACCAGAAGCGCTCATATGCGTGGCTCAACATCAGCTATGAACAGGGGTCCAACTGTGATATGTGCAGCAATTGAAGCAGCAAAAGGAGCAGCTGGGATGCCCAGCTGCTCAAGTGGAGTGCAGGCGGCTCTACTCAAAAGGCGGCTGTCCGCCTACATCGCACTGAGGACAGCGCAGCTGCTGTCCAATGCCGTCACCACAACACTGCAGCAAGAAGATGTTCACAGGTGCCTGCTACAGGTAGCCAAGGCACCGTGGTGCTCACATCTTCATGCTGTGATTGTACGCATGCTTCAAGTTGCTGCCGTTCCTCCACTCAACCAGCTTGCACATGCACCTGCATTTGGTTAAGTGGTGACCATAATGATTGAAATCACACTCGAAGAGCACGCTACACTGCCAGCACCACAGAATCATCGTTCAATGACCGCCCATTGAGAAGAGCCCACGCCTTGAAGGTCTTACTATGGACATGCAAGTGGTCACTGATCACAGGCCAAACCCAGCAATGTGGTCGCTGCACACAGCCAAAGTCAGACAGTCAAGCACTGTCAATGACATTGCTGAGGTAGCATGCGCACACCGGTCTAGACAAACCACTTACAAACAAGCCAAGCAAGCACATCTTGCATGGCTCAGGTTACCAAAATCAACTGACATGTCACTTTTGAACTGCTGTTGACAAGTTCAGCTCCCAATCTCAAAAACAATAAACATGGTCCAGTAAATGCACAAAACAGCCACACCTCCCACTCACACCTTTGTCAGGGTGCTGCGCCAGGCTCGTCTGCAACGTGAGTTTGCACTGAGTGCCCTTACATGCACAACACACGACTGCATTGCAGCCAAAGCATCCATCAAGGATAGCCCTCAACAGGCACTAAGGGACGTGCAGGTCACGTAGACCAAAGATGCCATCATCCCCTTTACTTCTTGATCTGCTTGACTGCTGAAATTGTAGGCCTACTGGCAGGACAAGACGCAACTGTCTACCAGGTGTTAAGTGGTCTGCGTCGGAGGAACTGTCACCCACATGCGGAAGGCTAAAGCTGGACAGGTGCACACTCCCACAGCATGCTGTGCTTTCAGAACACATACCGACCAAGGCAAACATTGCACTACAAAATAACAAGCAGACCAGACACAGCTTAAGCGCACATCACCTGTGGCAAACCACCATGCCAGCTGCAATGTCTGTGCCACTGCGCACTACAGCTTTGAATCATTGTGACGTATCAAAGCATGAGCGAGCATGTTTTAATATGCTGAACAAAGTGATTACTAGCCATCAGTACATGCCACGGGCAGCTGCACTGTCCGACATTACTTTATGGTGAACAAGCATAACGCTCATTGCGCAACCGCGCTAACTGTGCTGTCTATCCGCATTGAGAGTGCATCCTTGCAAGTATACAAGCTGCCCCCACAGCATAGCTGCGACGTGTGCTGCCACAACCGGTGGAAGACTGGTAACCAGCAGGTGCTGGTGAACACGCTGCACAAAAAGCGGAAGTCAGGGACAGGAGTGGCTGGTCATCAACACCTATGCTACCCAATCTCATTGCCAGCCTGAGCGCATTACAAGGCTCATGAAAGGCAAGGGCTAGAAACAGTCAACAACAATCTATGAAGCTACAAAAAGCAGGGTCTGCATGCAGGCAGGCACACCTCAACACTTACAATCCGTCACTCCAGTTGTGCATGCAAGCAGCACACATGCAGAGATGTACACACCGTAATACCTGATCTGCCTTGTTGCACATGACAAGCATGTGGTATGCAAGCTCCTGCTCCTGTCTTGCAGTTTATGCATGCATGTGTAGGCTGAGAAGCGATTGATAACGATGCAAATGCACTGTTGCATCATAGCAAGCAGCACTGAGCTGTGCCTGTGTCATTAGTCTGGTCCAAATCAAATAGTGAAGCAAGCATAGCTGCTTCAGCGACTACATGTGTGTATCTCAACACCAGGCTGCAGCATGCACAAAACACTGTATACTGACATTGATAACCGACACAGACATTAGAGTCTGATACCAGAGGGAGAAAGCCATCCACGCTGCAAAAAGCTGCACCCAAAAGGTTTGTTTGTGCCAGCGGCTGGGGCTGCCGCAGCCAGCACAGAACCATGAGGGGGGCTGCCTTGACATATCTGTGGCGCCCAAACAAGCAAAGCATTTACCATGAATGTGAAGTCATAGGTGATGTAAAGTGCAGCCTGCCAAAGTAAAGGAGATCATGGTCAGTCAACGGCTGCGGCCAGCACACTACATGCTCTTAGCTGCTGATATGCGCTGTGTGCCTCCCACCAGCAGCAAAAGGCGCCCATAACTTCAACTTTGGGCCGCGGTAGCAGTATGTAGTAGCTGTTGACGCAGAAGCCGTGTAAACCAAGCACGCCAGGAATACCTAATGTGCAGTTGCCAGCCAAAGATGCCAGCCGAAGATGCCAGAAGACCACTGCAAGACCATGCTGCAGATGTACTGCCCAAGCGTTGCCTTGCACGGAGCTCTCCTTGCCAGCTCGCTGATTTCCACGGCACAGTCCCCGCCTTGCATCACGCAGCAACAGCGCACATGGCTTGCCCAGACAACACCTTAACGCAACACAAAAGTGCACTGGCGGACCAGGGCATGCTTTATGGCTCAGAACAGAAAGCACAGCACACGAGCTCCCATGGCACATCACCATGAGTGCAACAGGCATCAGCATCAGCACCTCCAGTCTGCAGCAGTACATTGCGCTCTGGCAGCCCCATGACAGCACTTGCGAGTATGCGTCAACATCCCAGTTCACCAACGGCACAGCACAGCACACAACGCTGTGCAAGACGCATGCTGGGCAGTAACAGTGACAATCAAACCGAGCCTGCATGCCATATGCTCCATATGCTCCAAGCACGTAGTACAGAGTACTGCTGTCGACTGGTCTGGCCGGTGGCAGAACTTACTGTACCATGCATACATCCCTGCAAGCCTTACAACACGCCGCTCTGCACCACCTGCTAGACTTGCGTGTTGCACACATGCACAGCTCAAAGCCGCCCATGCATGACTCATGCTCTCCACACTGCATCCTGCAAAATGAGCCGATGCACTTACACTCAACGCAGGGTCACAAGCAAAAGGCTGCCAGCGCACTGACAGAGCACATGCAAAAGCGCGGCAACAACTGAACCCATGCGTCATGCGTATCACTCGCACACCACAAAACACCCCAGCAACTGTTGCGCAACAAGCCAGCACTGCGAAAACACCTGCAATCTTCGCAGCTACAGTGCACAGCAGGACGCCAAAGAGCCGGCCAGAACTCCTGCACGCTGCTGATCTGCACTGCACAAGGTTGCTTGGTCACAGCCAGCACGGTGTCATGCGCAGTACATGTACAGGCTGTTGGATGCTGCACAGGCAATCACATTGGCCTCGGGGTGCCAGGCCAAATGCAGCAGCTTGTTGGTGTAGTCGCTCTGCGCCTCTGCAGGCTCACCAGGGCTGCGCTTGCCCACACCCATGCGCCCCTTGAGCACGTTGTGCGGGAATCGTGCAGGTGCCGCCTGCCATCACGCACGACACGCAGGCAGACCAGTCGTCAGGGTCGACAAAGCTTCACGCACACTTACTCTGTGTTTGCAGCCATCTCCTGCCAGTGCATGATGCCAAGCTCTGTGTGTAGCGCTGGCATGCGCTTGATGAGCAGGTAGACAAGGTTCCATGCTCAGCAGCATGCTTATGATTACCTGCATGCGTGTCAGCAACTCACCACAAAACTTAGGACAGCACACAAGTCTGCTGTGTGGCAAAGAGAGAGCACGCAAGTTGCAAGTCACCTGACTTACCTTTTGAGCTGGCTGCAGCCGCCGCCGCATGGGGTCCCTGCTGGCCTCCAGTGGGATGCCCTGCGCACCCTCCCCGCATTTGAAAACCTTGAACGTGTTGCTGTAGCTGCCGCTGGCCACATGGCTGGCCGAGCCATTCATGCAGCAGTCAAACTTGTCGAAGATGCAGTCGTTCTCGTACAGGTCGCAGAGCTGCACGGAAGAGTGGGGCCAGGGCAACAAAGCAGTCAGCCACACAATGGCACACCCGCGCAGCAGCTTGTTGACGTCATGCACATAACCCTGCATGTACCAGCTGCTTGTTCTGTTGCCAGGCTTGCAGCCGTACATGTTGTGGAACGCACCAGTTGCGCGTGGTAACTCCGGTTCTGCTGCTCTCCGCCTTGACTCACCCTGGGCCGCAGCTCCTCATGCACAGGCAGCGTGACCACGGGCCGTGCCTCCATGGCCATGTCCCACAGCTTGAGGTTCATGTAGTCTCTGCTGAGGACGTACCTGCCGTCCCTGCTGAAGCTGATGTCGCTGATAGAGGCAATGATCTCAGAGAAGAACGACTTGCTGCCCTGCAGTGATGAAAGCAGCAGCAGTGCGCAAAACAAGACAGCAGCAGTGATGAGCCCAAACACGTGCGGTGCACGTGGTCTCGGCATTTCACCTGACACAACCATGGTGTGGCTGTATCTTTGTTTGGCAACATCTTTGCACACAGCATGCCCATAAGTTCTGTCAGTAGCAAAGGGGGCGTGCCTGCATGCACTGTTGCTAGTCGTGGCCGTTTCCAACTTGCCGTTACATCCATTCTGCGGCCAGCAAAGCCTCCAGGAGATTGCCTGAGTGTTGCTGCTGGGGCTGCCGAGTCATGCAGCAAGCTACATGCAGCCTGTGTATCTGCTGCCCCTGCTTCGCTCAAAACAAGCTCTGCTTACAGATGCATCAACCTCCTCAAACGCCTTGGCATGCCTGTCACACAGCGCAGCGTTGCGCATGTCTGCGAGCCGTATGCAGCCCTTGCTGCTGCTGTACGCAAAGATGTTGCAGTGCTGCGGGTGAAACTCGGCGGATGTGATGACCTGCAGCAGTCATGGACATGTGGCGTCTCAAACATATGGTTCTGCTGCCAATCTGTGTGAGCAGACATTGCTGTGCAAACACCTCTGAAGTGTACACAATCGGCTGCTCCACACTAGTTGTTGCAGGCACTGCACATGCGATGAAGTGCGTCCTTCTATACAGGGTGAGCACCCTGTGCTGCAAGTCCGATGCACAACACCCGCAGACTGCAACAGCATGTAGCGCATCATGTGTGGAATTGGCATCCACCGAGCATTGAGTGGAGCAGAGACAGCCGCTGTGCAGCAACAAGCTCACCTCCGTGAGGTCCTCCATGTTTGCCGGCTTGATGTCGACGATGTTGAAGCTGCGGTTGGTCACCTCCAGGTCCCACAGGTTGATGCGCAGGTCATCAGCGGACAAGAAGGTGGCCTGATCGCTGTTCACGCTGATGCTGTTGATGTGGTAGGTGTGTGCGTTGGCATACACGCGCTTGGCACGCGATGCCAGGCACAGCTCATGCGGCGTCACCTGACAGCCCAATGAGCAGAGGTGGCAGCAGGTGTTGGCGGCAGCAGGTGTTGAGGGCAGCACTGCCAAACAGAAATGTCTCCCATTTCTCATAGCAGCAACACATGCTTGTAGGGTGGCTAGTGTTTTTTTTTTGCCGCTCAACACCATTTTCTCCTTGCTGCTTAACACCATGCCTGCTGCCACTGCTGTTGGTCCTACTGCTGCTCCTGCTGCTCTCAGCGCTGCTAAATTGCTATGATGCTCACACAGCGGCTGCTGAACACATCAGTGCCCTACCGTTGGCAATCGCAGCCGCTGCATGCTGCCTGCTCCAGGTGGTGCTGCTGACATCCCCCCAAGACGGGGTGAGTGCATGAAGCCCCTGCGGCAGATGCATTGACACAACATCATGTCAGGAGATCATTGAACCTTGGTCAAGCGCACCATGCTGCTCCATATACCTCTGGCTTGTGAATCTTCACAATGGCTATACAAGCAATGGTAGCCCTGCTGATGCTGCTAGCTCAACTCACAGAGCAACACCAGGCACACATCTGTAATGTGTACCACCCAGCAAGCCGAGACGCTGCCTCTGGTGCTGTGCTTGCTGTTGCTGGCGCAGCTGCTCACCCAGGCCGATCCACGTTCCACCCGGTGACCATGCTGCTTTTCTTCTCATAAACCTGCAGAACAGCAGATTGGCATAGCCGCTTGTTGAACAACTGTGCAACATTAGCATGCAAACACAAGCAGCAGTGCTGCTGCATGTCCACATAGCCTACATGCAAGGTCTGCATACTGCTTGCTCACCTTCCACAGCTTGATGGTCTTGTCATTTGTTGCGATGATGTGCTTGGTGTTATTCGAGCTGCGCACCCATCGGACCTTGTTTATCTTCTCCTCAATCTCCAGGCTTTTCAGGTAATCAAACTCCGGTTCATGAGACTGGAACTCAGTAAGATACCTGTACTCAAAGCCTGGCCCTCGCGGCAGCAGCGGCGGCGCCCGTTGGTCCATGCCCCCTGCATATCGCTGCAGGCAGTACAAGAGCAGTACAGGATAGCATGCACTTGATCGCTGGGTGAACAACAAGTTGGCAGCACAAATGCATTGTGAATAGGCCATTTTACCCCCCCACAAGCGAATGTGATTAATGATGCGACCGTGGTGCGGCAGCTATGCTATGATAGCGCTTGCTGTGCAGCAATCAGGAGCAGCAGCGCAGCAGCAGTAGCAGTCAGCAGGGCTGCTGCAGTAGCTACGCGTGCCTGCTGACATTTCTTTGCTACCTCCCACGACGAACGTGTCAGTGAAGCCCTGCTGCTGCTCACCGGCTGCGTGGAGACCTTCTCAAAGAGCACTACTCTGCCACCCTTGTCTCCAGTGGCCAGGTATGAACCATCGGAGTCAAACTCCACGGCAGATATCACGTCAGCTGCGCAGCAAAGGCAGGAATATGTACGATAATAGAACAGTGGAGCGGATGGGCGCCTGGTGTGCCCATTCAGAGCCTGAAAACGGCTGCTGCCGTGCGTTCAAACAAGGTGCGCTGCTCGCATCTACGCTGCTCGCATCAAAGGCGCTAAGAATCCCATGAAGAATTAATGCGGTATAGAACGTAACCATGAAGCCCTCAACGCTGTGCATCAGCTGAGAAGCTCTCCCGCTCTATTTGCTGCCCTGCTGCAGCTACTGGCTGCCCACGTACCCTCCTGGACCTCTTCGCCGGGCGTCCTTTCGCCAAAACATTGCAAAAACTGCCAATCTATGGGCGCTGGCTGGTCGCTGCAGCCTGTGAGCTGCGCTCCAGCAACCATGCCTAAGTGCTTGCTTACAGCAGACGGCTGCACATCGTGGACTGCAGATGAGCAGCTAAACAACAACGTTGACAACGACAAAGAAGCTACGCTGCTGTGCTGCTGCAGAAAAGGTACAGGTACATTGCAAACCGACAGAGAGGACTACGCAAGCTTGTGAACCATGTTCACATTAACTGCATGCGCGTGACCGTTGTTTGGCTGCTCACAGAGAACACATAGGCTCTGCATGAGGATGAAGTGCCGTGGGTGTTAAGGCCGGTCAACCCGTCAAGTTGTTGTTGAGCGAGATGCAAACTGCGTGATTTAGTTACTACGAGGTGCTTAAGCCCGAAGTCGACAGCGAGCAGTTGCCCGCAAACACCTACACCAGTGCCCAGACTCTGACAGACTGGATTCTTTAAACATAGCCAGGGCCTGCTGCTGGTCTATTGCCGCCCGCGTATCTGTGTCAGAAGTTGGAAGGTGTCCTGCTATCTAATGGCATCGTTGCCGCAACCTGGCTACAATGCTGCTGAGCAGTGCTGCTGCTGCTGCTGCTCTTTGATTACAGCTCACAATCACGCTGCTGTTGGGATGCGACAAGCTGTCAATGCAAATGAGTGATTGAGCTGCAGCACTTGATGCCAATCATAGCACCGTTGCTGCCGTTGTACATGCCTGTGTACCTTTTGCCAGCATGCTGGCACACAGCACAGCAGTCAGTTAGACACTTACACACACAAGCAAGTAGCTTGCAGGAGGCAAAGTAAGTAGCTCACGAATGAGTTTGTGCTGGCCGTAAGCGCCTTGAACGCCAGGCACGGCAACCCAATATGCCTGATTGCAACTTTTTACATGCCAACATGCAGGAACAGCACACAGCCTTGCTACACTGCAAGTTGCTGCTGCAAGCCAGTGGGTTTTTTCAAGCTGAACATCGCGTAAAGCATATAAGTTGCCAAACAACATTTAGTGACAGCCACCTGCCATGTGCTGCAGAACTCCTGCAAATTATCGAGAGCGTAAGCTTGCACTTTGATGGCCTAAAGGCACATGCTGCTCCCCCCACAAGTTGCAGCACTTCTTCCTTCTAATTATCACCATACCCAAAACTAATGCAGCTGCTGGTACCAGCTGCTGCTCGTAAAGTTTGCCGCAGTGCCACAGGAAACAGAGGGGGCTTGGCCCTGTTACTGCACATCCTCCAGCACCCATGCCGTGCTTGCACTAGTAGCTGCACAGCTCCAGAGAGACGGCATATAACAGCGCACGTGTGCACAGGCTGCTGCAACGGCTGCAGCCACCAGCAAGTCTTGCGCATGTACTGCGGCGGCAGCGGTGCACGATTACTGTTGTTGCTGCTGCTGCTGCTGCTGCTGCTGTGCTGCGCCAACATGCCTTTCCTGCAGCTGCTGCTGCACTTATGCTGCCAGTGCTCCTTCTGCCTTAAGCTGTGCCTGAATCTCCTTCTCTTTCTCCAGAATGTTGCCAATGTTGCGTGGCCTGGTATGTGTGCCGCTGTTCCACTGGCACACACGCACAGCTGCCTCATAGCGCTTCGTCAGCTGCACCAACGCAGCCGCGTGCAACACCAATCGTCATAGCAGCAGCAAGAGCAGGAGCAGAAGGGTAAATTTTTTGAGCGAATCCCATGTGTAAATGATGACATGAGGCAGCAATGTGTGTTGATGGCCTGGCAGAGTGCTAGGCTGTGCCACCCTAGACAACTTGAGCTGCGCGTACAATGGCAGGGTTACACATGCTGCGCAGCCAGCAATTGGACATGTGTGTCTGACCCTCTTAATAAATACTGCTAAAGAGCCATGGTCAGTGTGCTTTTGATGATGCCATTGTTGCTGTTGCTGCTGCTGCTGCTGCTGCTGCTGCTGCCCTTTCAATGCACCTTGTCATGCTACCCAAGCAAGGCCGCCCACCTGCTCGCATTTATCAATGTAGTTCACCCCCTCCTGTCGCACGCACTCCCCTAGGCGGTCCTTCAGAATCTGCAGCTCCAAGCACCACGAGGCAGTCATACCAGCACGGGCATACCAGCAATCAAGCAACAAGCGCCGGCTGCACCATGTAGGGCATAACTAACCTTCATCTTCTCCAGGTTGATCGCCACACGGTTTGTTTTGTATGCCACGTTGTGGTAGAAGACCTTGAGGTCCTTGCTTTCATCCACGCCAAAAATAGGGGCAGTGGGTCGCTCTGTCGACGACATTACTGCCCCTTGTTCCCTATGTAGGTGCCGTGCGATTCAAATAGATCAGGGAGTGTTGCAGTGGTCAGGCAGTGGGTGTGTTGTCGTTCGATGGAAGAAGCGTGGCCACCCAGGGCGACAAAGTAGCATGTAGATATTGCTTTCGTGCCAAAGCTGTGGATCTACAATCTGGGGAGGTTGTGCTGTAGGATGTCACTTAGGTTGTTGCGTGCATTTAACAATGCAGTCAGGTGCTGCACCTGAGGTGCACCATGATCATGAGAAAGGCAGGAGAGGAGGGGCGGACCTAGTGTATCGTGCTCTGCTTGTAAGGCCTCATCACCAACAATATTCGGCAAGGGAGCAACAGCTGTTGACAGCCTCTTAAGCGGGTTGAGCGCTGAGCTGGTAGAGCACAGACTCTGGTGGTATGAGAGAGCGAGCAGGCAGGGTTACCTGGGGCCCCCCGGGGTTAGCTGTCGAGAGCAGTATGTAGGTTTGTGTGATGGGAGCATTTTTGTTCTTGCTCCAACTGAAAGCCATCAGCACAGGGGATGCAAATAAGCAACAGCATTGCAACCCAGCAGCACAGGCCTGTCCCATAGCAAGTTCCTGACCAAACCTGCTGTGGCCATCATCATCATCATCACCTGCTGTGGCCCACGGTTCCTGATGCAGTCCAGATATGTCACAGTTATGCACGCCAGCGGAGCACTTCAACAAGCCATCCAGTACTGATAAACTCACCAACGCTCAACGAGGAAAGAAACCCGCTGGTCGCCACCCATGCTAAGGCCATAGTCACCCATGCATGATGGGTGGCTTGCAGTGTTGATTGAAAGCAGAAGCACGCCGCCTGATCAGGCCTTGACAGGCAGGTGCTCAGCGGGCAGTGCCGGCGGCAGACAAAACTAATTTATCTGTCAAGTATGGTTGGAATATTCGGGTGCCCAGCAGAGCAACAACTTCAGTGGGTCGAACTCCAAAAGCCGAATGCTCCGATTTTACGAAGATCATGATGCTCTGACCGGCTTGTAGTACAACGACCAACCGCTGCGCAAAGGTTGTTTCGTCCATATGTAGTTACGGGACCCCCAATGCACCTGCCGCTGATAACATCAACATACCCTCTGATGGATACGAGATTAATTGTGGCCGAGTGCAAGGCGCGCTATTCATGTCCTTAAACTGCCAGCGCATTGCCACGCATGGTTGCGACATTGTGATGGACTTGCCGCAAGTCACTTGCCGCAACCTGCGGCAACCAGTGAAGTCAAGCAACCTTGAGGATTGCCTTGCAACCTCAAACTAACAACATTAAGAACAATTGTGTGTATACTGCTATGCAGTTGTTGCAGCGAGCGCTGCTCGATCTATGTCACGGCCGTAATGGTCAACGCTTGACACCTTTCGCTGCTCGTTTGGTCAGCGTGTCGTTCAATGTGGCGAAAAGGTAGCCACTTGCAGTGATTCAGCTCAACAACGTAAGTAGTCAGCTGTGTATATCATGAGCTCATCAGCACAAGTCAAGTACGACAACACCTGAACATTAGTGTGGAGCAGTACTGCTCCAGGGTTAGAGGTCAGTGTTCATAATTTGTTGGATCGTTGACATGTCGCAGGCCAGTGTGATTGACGGCAAGCTGCTGCCTGGCAACGACTTTGTGGCAATTGTGCGTAACTGCAGCCTGACTGGTGTAGTCAAACAGCAGGTGCCGGTGCGCAGCATCCTGTCAAACTTCGCTGGCTTGACGGCTGCTCTGCCTGAGAAACGGCAGGTCACGTTCAGCCGGCAGCTGGCCATGCCATCTATACCACGGCCGCGCAAGCCGCAGCTAGCACGGCTGCACTCAGTGCACAGACCTCCGCGGCAAAGCGTCAGAAGGTCTGATTGACCTGTCTCCGCATTGCTGCACTACTGCAGCAGCCCTGCATCATGGTATTGGGTGCGTGTGGATTACATAATCATCCCTTGTGTGTAGTGCCTGCTGGGCGGTGTTCATCATTAGTGGTGTGTCCAATACGCCTAAAGCATGTGTCTGGCAATGGGGGCGTGTCGATCACATAATGACGCATTGTGTGTAGTGCCTGCTGGGCGGTATTCATCATTGGTAGTGTGTCCAATACGTTTGTAGGCATGCGTCTGGCAATGGGGCGTGTGGATTACATAATGAGCGTTGTGTGTAGTGCCTTCTGGGCGGTATTCATCATTGGTGGTATGTCCAACACGTTTGTAGGCATGTATCTAACGCACGTAGTACATGTTGTCTGTGCATTTTACTAGCTGCGTCGCTACATGCCTAACAGCTGCAGATTGGTTGCTGCTAGCTGACACTTCAAGTGACCTGGTGTCTGTCCTGGCACTGCCACCTCACCGGCACTTCGAGAGGTGCTGCTGTCTTGCCTACGCCAGGATCACCACATTTTTCCACGGCATTACCACAGTTGCTCCACAGGCGCGGGGTGGCTGCCCAGGTACTGGCGAGTGACCGGTCCCTGGCTCGCTGCTGACTGCCTGTCATTTTTCCGCGTCTCCCCACTGTTTGTAACGAACTACACACATAATTTGTTGGATCGTTGATTACCTCATGACTGCGCTTCAGCTTGCTCAGCTAGCATGGTTTCTTGCATGCGGTGCCGGTCATTGGGACGGTCTGCCAACAGTAGATGGTCTAGAGCAATACTGTTCTTGTCGGGTATACTTTCAACAAAACAAAGCGTCTTAGCCGCCTCGTGCATTGGTGTCTCAAGCGGCTCTGGAGTGACTGAACTCAAGGGCGTGCGACACGCGGTCAGAGACACGTCGTTCCCTGTAAAGTGTTTCTAGTGACTACGTTCACTCCGTTTACGGTGCTGGAAGCTGCGCTCCCTGCTTGTATTTCATCTTACCGTACTCCCGTACGCCGGGTGCATCGTCATGCTGCCTATTATCAGTACCCGTTTGATGCCAATGCTCTTGCCGTATACCTTCAGTATATTGTACCAGCCGTGACTAATCACTCCAAATGTATTGAGGCGTCTGCCCGTGCAACGCCTGGCTCCGCTTGGTCGTGTGCCAGCAACCCAAACATACACTTCGCAGGCTGAAGGTAGGTAGATTAATCAATATGGCCACAGCTGCCCAAGCCCAGGCTTTTTTTTCTGCCCCTTGCGCCTTCAGCTTGAAAGCCGATAACGCAGACGTTTTGCAGCTCCGTGTGTCTACATCCGCTACCCTGCCGCGTATCAGACTTTGAACCCAACCCTCCGCGCACAGTGCCCTGATGTATATGGCGTGCTGAAAGCAGCATCAACAACCGCCTTACCTCAAGTATTACGCTGCTATCAGGCTGCACCACAGTTGCGCAGCATGTCTTACTGTGCACTGAATTTTGCACATGATGTTTTTCCTGCTTGCAGGTTGCACTAGGGGTAACAAGTATGGCGAACCAGGGGCTCCTGGTGCTCTTGGCGGTTGGAGCATGCGTGCTGGTGTGCAGTCCAAAGGTGTGAAGCAAATGTGTTTGCCGCTTCGGACTGCATGTGAAGCCGGTTAGTGTGCTGTTGCTGTTGCTCCCTCAGCTCACGAGGCGGTCACCACTGGGCATGCAGGCTGCGTTGAGCAGCGTTTCTTGTCGGCAAGCGAGATTGGCTCGACAGCCATGCCAGTTTGGCTTACTAGCCATGCAGAATAGGCATGAAATGCCAGTGATATGAGCACTGGTGGTTTTGCCAGGCTTTTGCTGGTGTAGGTGATTACTGCTGCTGATACCACTTCTTTTGGATCGCTGCCTGCAGCTAGCCAATGCAGCCTGCTGCATGGCGGGGCAGCCTACCTACCAAGGCAGCGAAGTGAGGTTTGGAGGCATTCCTACTTGCAGTGATGGCCCTTGCTCAGGCACTGGATTTGACTACCTGAAGAAGGGAGCCGTTGAAAGCCCTGACAGGAATGCCTGCTGCGACCGGGGAACATGAGCATGTTCATTGTCAACCCTCAGCCTGGGCAGGGCGCATGGCCAGGTGAGGCAGGGCTTGAGCTACTCCTTGTGAGAGGGCAGGCATCGCCAGCTACTGAAAGGGTGGGTGTCGCAACACTGCACACAACAGACCAGCAGAGTAACACAAGCCAGCAATGTCACTGCCATTTGTGCAGCTTTAGCGTCCTGATTGGCAGGCGGCGAACCTTCCAACCTTATCAAATGCCAGACTGTCTATGTAGAATCATACGGTCTTTGGTAGTGGCAGAGGCCTGTGCATGATGCTGGTCAGGCATATATTTGAATTGTGATGTTGAAACTGGTTATGTGCTGCCTGCTGCCGTTGCTGCGCTGGCGCAGGCTTCCCTGAGTTCCACACAGCTTTGATGGCACCTCACAGCAGTGTGATGCCAGCTTGGCCGTGTTCCGGTGCCACCTGTCAGGGCAGGAGAAACCCAACTCGAAGGGCTTCAGCTTCAAGCGCTTCATGTAAGGCCCAAGACGCTTGGTTTTGGATCCACAGGTCAACTGCATCAACCTGATGAGACCAAAAGCGGTGGAACAGGTGGCTCAGCTGCGAGTGCAGCAACCACGGCGCTAGCACGTTATCCCGCACAAGCGGTGCTGGGTTTGCGGTTGAGCAGTATTGGGAGTGCAAATGAACTGCAGTACCCATTGTGGTGCTGTGTACAATGTTGTGCATTAATGCACAGCCGCATCTGCAGTACAGATCTTGTGATGCATTGTTTGCGTAATTGTTGTACGCAACCTGCGCGGCAGTCCAACAAACCAATAACACTCGTCAGATGATATACTCCACGTGCCAAGAATGTTGCTTTTAGAGGGTTGGTTTCAAGCTCATGAGGCCTGCATGAGTGTTCAGATAGTATTGGTGGCTGTGCTGTGAGGCAATTGAGCTGCACATTGTATGGTCCCTCTGCGTGTCACGCTACATCAGCGCAGCCCCTGGCAGCTTGGCAGTTGCAGTGCCCCAAGCAACTGCTCGTCACTGCTAATGCGCAGGGTCCTGTCTGCATTTGCGGCACGTTTCAGGCTTCGTGATGCGTCAGTGGAGGGAGCCATGCTGCATGCCATAGCTTGCCACTGGCGCAGCGTCTGCATACGTCTTTCAATCTTGTACGTACAAGCATGTAGACATGCTGTCAGATGAGGTTCAGTTAATAAGCAAAGGAGCGTTAGGTCTGGATGTAGCTGTACAGTGTGTGGTGTGTCACGTGCCCACTGCTTGAAGGGCCTGCGCTGCACCGCAGTGCAGGTGCTCCCTGGTTAGCGGCAATGAGCCTACAACTGCACTTTTGACAATAACAGCACATGCCATGGCAGATGTCATGGTGGATTGCTGGGGTATTGCACACGTGCCTGCCACTTGCCGTCACGATCAGAGGCATTGCATGGCTGTGCAATAGCTGAAGCTACGGTGTACCGCACCTGGTAGGTGCTTGCATGCCACTCAACAGCTCATGTGCGTGTGTGTGATGCAAGCATGTTGGTAGACCTGCTGCTCTTGCGAACGAGGGAGCATCACATTTTCCTCATCTTGTCTTTGCATGCAAGCATTGCCTTTATGCGGTCACTACCTGAGACAGAGGAAGCGGGTGATGATGGTGCATGTATGCCAGCCAGCTGGTCAAAGCCATGGCCAAGCCTTTATGGCTGCTTGGGTGGCTGCTTGTGGAAGAACCCTGTGCTCCTTGTCGCCAACGCTTTACCAGTATAGCTCAGCTATGCATGACGCAGCTCATGTGCTGCACAGCAAGTCAGAGGATTGTGTTCAAAAATCACAAGACATGTTGTCTTATTAGTTTGCTCAAATGTCTATCTACCTGCTTACAAAAGCACTGAGGCTCAATGCTCCAAGGGTGTTACGCGCATCCCAAAATACCACCTAGTGGTGTACAATTTGTTGGAACAATGATGTGTACTCGTTCAACATCTTGACTGCTTGAGAAGGCATAACTTATGCTTGAAGCTCGTGCTGTGGGCTGCAGCAACGTATAACATGAATAATAGTTATGAGGGGTCAAGCTAAGTGAGCGCAGCATGTCAGTAGCATCTACATTTTGTAAGCTGCAGGCACCAGGCCTTGTGGTGGTGCCCCTCATGTCAGTGCTGCAGCTAGATGGCTATAGCTACTTGTTTACTGCCTGGCACGGCGCATTGGTCACTCGCATGGTGCATGCCGCAGCAGCAGTTGTTAGCATGCGGGTGGTGGTGGTGTGCGGTGCTGCATGCTAGTGCTGTGGCTTTTACGCGTGGCACCTCCCACCACCCGCATGCAAGCAAGCAACTGCTCCTGCGCATGCAAGCAACGCTGACCACGATTGTTTACAGCGGGTGGTCATGATCAGCGTTGCTTGCATGGCAGCAGCATTTGCTTGCCTACATGCGGGTGGTGGGGTGGGCTGATCAGCCCTCTGTCATGACAGTGTACTGCATGCTAGTGCCGTGTCCTGTCCTCTCACATGGTGTTTGATGTGGTACTATATTACTGCACGAAACATATCCTGTATGGAGCAACTTGCTCCTATCCTGCCTCTGTGTTATGTAACAGCACAACATGTACCAACGACGGTTGCACTGCAAAGCCTAAAGTGTACCTAGACATCTCACAGCAGCGGTAGGCCTTTATCTGAAGTGAAACAACCAGAAACTACCCGCAAGCATAAGTACATCTGCGGACATCCAGTATACATCCAGCGGACAGCAGGAAATTCGATGTACCATGCGTCCCCATGTGCCATTACTGACCGGGGACATGCTGTCATCTCTTCAGATGTCAGACAAGCATGTAAACATCACACCAGGTTTCAGGGACGCTCACAAGGCTTGTGTTACTCAACATCCATCATGGGGTAGGCAGGGCGGATGGCGCTGATGCTATGGCTTGAATGGGTAATATGATGATGATGATCTTGGGGTAGGAACTTGTCAGTGCTGCCACCAGACCAATGTGCATTGCTTGTGTGACGGGATATAGCATACATCACACAAAAGGGTGTACTTTTGCAGCACCGGCAGGTTCTGGTGCATGCTTGCTGCACGTTTCTTCCCCTAAAGCCAGCTGGCTGGTGTTTCACACAGGTGTTCGCTCTTGTGTGCGACAGGCTTTTGTTCGTTGTTTGTCAGTACGGCGGCTTATGTCAGGCTGGGTTTTGCTGAGATGACATCAAGCTGGTAGAGTGAGCAGCGACAAGCCTGAGGTGTGCTGGCACCACGCCACTGCACACTCTGCTTGTCTGCTGATATTCTGCTTTCTTTGAGCTGAATCAATTTGGATGTCTGGATGCATGATGAGTGGGTACATGTGCAACCTTCCACCTAATGCTTCCTGAGTGTGGAATGGCTGCTGCCCACAAAAGCCTTCCCACAGGCCCCCTATATTGCTGCCTCAGGTTGATAACATTGCCTAAGCGGACTACACATGAGACAAAGACCATCAGTGCTCGCTCCCTTCTAGCATGGCTGCGAGCACTGACCAGGTCCTTTTTTGAAAGAAGATGACTATGTCTTGCTGAAAAGGCGGCTGTACTGACTCAACCAGGGAGTCACTCCCACCTGCCAACAATCAGCCGGAGGACCAGAAATTTTTAACTTGTTGAACCACCACCTATCATATCCATCATCTTGTTACCACCATCATAGCATACCAGCACCAGGCCTAGCCCAGCCAGCTGCTGAGCACACGCTAAAAGCGTTTGTCATGGTGTCAATGGACCATCTGTGAGAGACACGGCACTAGCATGCAATACATTGGCAGCCCACCCATTCGTCACCTCTGCACAGCTCAACACCAGACAGGCAAGGTTGACTGCACCAGCCACAAAAGGTTGGCTGATGTAGCCCAGCGTCTATAGTACTATCAGAAATGAGCACTGTTCCCATGGCAACAGGTGCGTCTTCTACACTGCAGTGAGCTGGCATTAAGCAAAGTCGCATGGCTTGATGCCATCATCATCATCATATAACTCATTCAAGCCATAGCATCAGCGCCATCGGCCCCGCGCCCCACCGGGGCGGAAAGGGGAGGGAGCACTGCTCCAGAATGTCTGCATGCATTGCGCGCATCCCAAGACTTGACAGAAAAGCAGCAATATACGGTGACATCATCCGATATCTTCCAGAACTGCCCCAAATATCTTCAGATACAAAACGCAACACCTTGATTGACGAATCAGCCATGAAAAAACGCTGCGCAACTTTTCAGCGCAACCAGGCAGGGATCTGATCTCAGCAAACATATCATCCTCTGAGCAGAAGTAGCAGGGCAATCAAACATGAAGTGTGACAAAGACTCAACTTCTGCACCACAACAAGGACATCCTGAAGTGGAGTTAGCTCTGCGACCGCCAAACTGACTGGTACGCTCATGTACACACAGACAACCCATATGAACACGCAAAGCAATTCAATACCACGTGGTATTGCCACTGAACGCAAGTATGGCCTAGGCCTTTGAAACCCATAGCATCAACATGAGGGGATGCACATGAGCCACATACCGACTCAGAGTGGAGTGTTCCAACGTTTCACATGCAATCCTTTCAACGTTTCACATGCAATGCTTGATGCCATATGGCAGTAGGATGCATCCTACTACAGTTTAAAGGAATGCATACTTGAGCAGTCTTGCATGGGGGGCGCCCCCAGTGGGTGACTCTGCTGTCCTTGCTGTGCTTTCATGAAAGCTTACAGCAGTGCTGCTACTAATTTGCAGTGTAAAGGACAACCTGAAGCTCATCACCACCACCACCACCACCACCACCACCACCACCACCACCATCATCATCATCATCATCATCATCATCATCATCACATCATCATCATCATCACACCCTTTGAGTCATGACATAAAAGAGTTTGTCCCCCCCCGCAGGAGCGGAAAAAAGAGCAACACATATCAGGCTGTCAAGTTGACAGTGCGCAGTTTGCTAGACACTCCAAGAGCCCTACAGTGACAGCCGCTTCGCTGCTTTCCTTGACATGCCTGCTGTGGCACCATCACAGGCCCTGGCACTTAACCAACTGCTGGTGGCTGCTCCGTCGATGCGCTCCCTGTCGCGGCCGCCGTTGTTTGTGGCTGCGTTGGGCTGGAGCAGATGCTGATAACCAACATGTTGGTGCTGCGCACCTCCACGCCATCTGTGTACACGTCGATGCACCCATCATCAAGCGGCATGTGCATGCTGGGCTGGGAGAGTGCTGCCTGGGCACCAGATGTGCTCACCCGCACTGCTGTGGTGCTCAAACCTTGATGCCTTGCTGGCTGCTGCAGGCCGGCCCTGGCAGTGGCCAGCTGCTGCCACTCCTTTTCGGGTGAAGGGTGTCTGGGGCTACCATTGCCTGCTTGCCGTGTGCTTGGGCTGCTGCTGATACTGCCTGGGCTACCTGCGCAGCCCTGCCTGCCCTGATGACGCGCCTGCTTAGCCTGTAGCCAGGACTGCACCTGCATCTGCTGCTGCCTCCGCTGCTCTTGTTCATGCTGCTGTTGCATGCCCGCCAGGGTCTTGCTGACTGTGGCACGTCGTGCAATACCCGCAGGCCCCGCCCCATATGCTGCACTTGAAGGGCTGCCGTCATGGCTGCATGGGCTCTGCTGCTGCATGCTACTCAACTGCTGCAAGTCAGGCACAGAGCTCGCGCAGCGAGGCAGCACGCATGTCTGGCACGGCCGCTGCTGTGACTGCAGCAGAAGCTGCTGAGCCTGGTCACTGTGAAGTTGTTGCTGCTGCTGCTGCTGCTGCCAGGGGCCATGGCGCTGCTGCTGCTGCTGCTGCTGATGGTCATAGATAGAGCTGCTGCTGCAGCTCGGTTGCGCCACTACTGCACGGCTGCTCTTGCTCTGCAACGTCGCTTTGCCTGGGCTGATATTGACTGCGCTAGGCAGCCATGCACCAAGCCTTGCACACTGCGCTGGCCGCTGCCGTCCTTCCTGCTGCCACTGCTGCCGCTGCTCAGGCAACAGCCATGAGCGTCCCTCCACATCATGGTTCAACTGATGCTGCTGCACAGGACTGCCCCAAACAGACCGCAGCTGCTGACTAGACTGGGTTGAGTGCTGCTGCCGGCGCTGCTGGCACGAGGGCAGGGGGTCAACTGCATCACCCATCCACTGAGCTGGCAAGGCACTCCTGCTGCTGGTTGCAGCAGCCAGACGGCTCCCTGCCTGTGGACAAGATGAGCTTCTGCTGTTGCTGCCGCCACAAGCAACAGGCACCTGCCTCTGCTGCTGGCATTTGCCGTTGCTTACATGCTGCTGCTGCTGCCAAGGCATTTGCAGATTGCTGTCCTCTCCTAGCTGACCAGCAGCAGCAGAAAGCCTATCAAGGGTTGTCCTGTTTCTGCTCTTCAACGAGCTGCTGCTGTTGTGCACAGCTTGGCCTGTCACGAATGCCCCAGGCCATTGCAGAGGCTGCTGCCTCTGCACCTGCTGCAGCTGCTCAAGCCCATGCTGCAGCTGACACGATGTGCCCTCCGCCTGCTTGCTTGTCAACCTGTTGAACGTGAGGCACTGGCTGCTGCATGTGCTGCTGCCAGCTCTGCTTAGTGCAGGAGTCAAGCCCACGTCTGGTGTACCTGCTGCTGACTCTGCAACAGCCTGCTTGGCAATATCAGCCCCAGATGCTGCAGGTGGCCCTGTTGTTGCTGCCGGCTGCTGCGCAGGGCTAGGGACTGCCCCTGGCGTATGCTGCTGTGGCTCCAGTTGTGGCTGCTGGGGGCGCCTGGCACCCGTCCCTGGCATGCCACGCAGCATGGCCTGCCCCAGAGCTAGCTTGGCAAAAGCTGCGTGCACCATGGAGTCCGACAGCTTCGCCGGCGCAGATGCTGCCTCATCAGCAGCAGTTGCAGCAGCGCCAGCAGCAGCTGAGGACCTGGCACCTCCAGCTCCAACATTGCTTGCACGCTGAGCTGAGGAACCGCCTGCACTGCGCTCTGGGGTGCTGGTGTTGCTGCCTGCCGCGGCCGCGGGCTTGCCATGACCAGGGCTGCTGCTCTCCACAGCACCAGCAGCGGAGTCCAAGAAGGCAACCGTGCTGCTGATCAAAGCTGTAGGCTGCCGTTTTGCATCACCGTGAACCGCTGCCGTTGGTGCTGGCGCGTGGCGTTCCCTGCTCGGCAGCGCTGCGCCGCCCCTGCTGGGTGTCAGGCGAGCAAAGATGTTGTCCATCATGGTGTGCAGCATCTGCTGGAACACCTACAGGCAGCAAGCACAGCAGCAGTCGCAACAACGGTGTCGTCATGTGACGCCTGAACCCAACATGTGCAGTGGGCCGACATGGCAGGCCTTGCGTGGCCCAACCAGGTTTCAGCCAGCCTGCGCGCAACATGTCATGTATGTGCATGCAGCAGCTGCACCTGCAGCCGCCGAGGCACATGCAGGTGGAGCAAGTGCGCCGCCAAGACAGACCACCACTGCCATGTCAGCGCCGCACCCTGCGCCCCATCTGAGCGTACCATGCTGGCCGCTTGCGCACCTGTTCCGCCTGCCGCTCCACCTGTGGCCACTGGGACAGGCGAGCCGTCAGCGCCAGCAGCAGCAGCTCAAACTGGGTACCACCCGGTGTGGCTGGCAGCAGCTGCGGCTGCGCAGCCGACATGCTTGCCAGGCTAGCCTTGAGCCTGCAGGGGCGCACGGCGGTGCAGCAGCACATTTGGTCAGTTTGCTGCTGTGTTCAGCTCAGGTCTGGTTGTTGCTTGGTAGAACTCCTGGAAACTGCTGTTGGAGTCAGGGGTGCTGATGGTGTCACCGCATGCACTCGAGCGCGTGGCTGGCAGCCCAACACAGCCTGCTTGTTCAGCCACCTACGCACCTGTTCAGTGCTGCAGTCTGAACGTACTCAGGCAGCAGCATGTAGCCTAGCGCAACCTTGTGTGGCACATGGCCCTTACTTCTGCCAGAGTCATCTGCTGCTGCTGCTGCTGCTGCGTTGGTGCGCGCAGGGCCCAGTGCCAGCAGGCCTCCTGCAGTCCCCTCTGCTGCTGCTGCTGCTGCTGCTGCTGCGCTGTCTGCTGCCCCGTCTGCCACCACAGAGTCCACCAGATCTGCCAGTGGGCCAAAATCGGCAGATGGGCCTGCATAGCGGCAGCACAGCATGCATGTGGTGTGCGCCCCGCTCATGGAAGCCTCTTCTGCCTTCATACCACAATGGAGTGTGACAGTGCATTACAGTGCTTTTGAGACATCCGCCAAAGTGGCCTCATTGGCCAACCATTCAACACACAAGGGGCTTCATCAACTGCATTGGGTGGCTGCGCCCAGCTGCTTGGCACCGATAGCACCTTGCTGCCCCAGCGGCCCACATCCGCACATGCTGCGCCTCCGCACTCGCCTCGTGATCGGCCAGCTGCCACCTTCCAGCTGGCGCTCCTGCCCAGCACCAGGGTGGTCCTGTCTGCGCTGATGCCGCTGTCGAACACACGGCGCTGCTGCTCCAGCTCCCCTCTGTCTGTCAATGCGTTGGTGGCGCGGCCGTCAAACCTGCAGTGTGACACGGCAGAGCAGTCATAGTCTACGCAACAATTGTGAGAGTGCAAATGCAGACCATCAAAACTGACACAGTTTGGCAGCTGCTGAGCTTTTGACTGTTTGCTGGCTGCCCTGCCATGCTGCCCTGCTGTCCACAGTGCTCCGCATCATCTGCTGGATTAATCACAGCCATGCACACTACACCTTCACCCACAGCAGTCCCCAGCCTCTGTCTTGCCCACCTGTTGCCAAACTCATCCAGGGCCCGCTGGGACAGCCGTCGTGCATGACTGCGCAATCCCAGCGCACCAACACCTGCAGCATCCCCTGCCCAAGATGGCAAAAGCCCACTCAGGCCACCAACACCAGCAGCAGCTCCGTCGCCGATAGGTGGCCATGAGTCAGAGTCAGGCGAACAGGCACCACCGCCATTGAGCGGGCTGTAAGTGCCAGGTGTGCCAGCTGGGCTGTCCTGCACTGCTGAGGTGCAACTTGGCTGCTGCTGCCTTGTGGCTCCGCCCGGAATGAAGTTGTTGGCGGTCGTTCTGCGCCTGCAACCACCAGCAGTGTCAGCAGTGGCCAGGCGAGGGCAACAGCTGTTGGCGTTGCTTGCTGCCACAAGTGCAAGTAGCCCAGTGCCCACAATGTCTTCTGCCGTGCCCTCAGAGTGTCCAGACGTGCTCAGCCAGGCATCTGAGTCTGCTTGATCGTGTGGGCTGATCGTGCGGTTGTGAAGCATGCCATGGGTCATTATTAAATGCTGCAGCTGCTGCTCCTCCTGCTGCGCATACCTCTGTGCTGGGGCCTCTACCAAAGACTTGTGCAAGCTGGCGCTGTGGCCTGAGCTGCGGCTCAGTATAGAGTCTGTACGCTGCAGCAGGCTTTCCACTTGCTGCTTCAGCTGCAACAGGAACAAGGCGGTCCATGCATGAAGCACAGCGAGTGGCGGTGCACAGCTGTGCTGTGTTGGAACACTGCTTGCACCGTTTCGCACACACTTGGTAGCTCCAAGTGCAATGACTGAACTACTAGCCACCAGGACCACCGCAATGCGCAGTACAGGCAGCCGCGTCTGCAAAAGCACTGTATCCACCGCACCGCTGTCAAGCTGCAGTGTGAGCACTGCGCAGCCGTTTCCATGTCAGCATCCTACCTCTGTGTCACCTTCTGAGCGGTTGCTGCGTCTCATCTGCACTGCTCCTGGTGCTCTGACAGCAGTGGGTGTTTCAAACTGCTGGTCTGCCTCTAGGTCTGCCTTCAGGGTGATGGTGCTGCGTGGAGAGGCGCTGCTGCCACGCATGTTGGCGCGAGCCCCTGGCGCTCCAGCTGCTGCATCACTCAGCAGACTCAAGCGCTGCGGCACCCCTGACCTGAGCACTGCCTCCTGGATGGCCTGCAATGGTTCAAAGCAGGTTCCAATCTGCAGATGCTGGTAGTGCCCCTGCCGTGAAGACATGTTGACAACCAGCATGTTGGCACAAGCCAGAGGTTGTACCAACCCTACATGCAGCCCAAGCTTGTTTGGCACCCGCAACAACAGAAGCTGATCAAAAGCAACACGTTGAATGTTCCTTGCCATACCTAATTGTATTCTGGGTTGTCTAGAGCGTCCCGGATGTCTGCGATCAGCAGCCTGTGTGTACAGCAGCAGTACCGTCGTGACACATCGTAACTTGAGCTTCATTGCTGTTTTTACGCTACTCATGTTCCACGGATTTGATAAAATCAAGCACCTGGTCTCTTCTTGGTCGCTTTGCAGTGTAGCAGACGTTTCATTGACCATTTTATTTGGACACACACAACATGGGCATTGGCGCCCCTCAAATAGTATGATACGGTTAGCGAAGTACCCTATGCTAGATGCAGCAACAGCAAAGGGTCGAAGCTGAAACAACACCGTTGAACTGTCACCAGGTTCTAATTCCGTGCTATTAGCACCGTGATAGTACCTGTGTGCACCTCTACAACCGCGAAGGACAACCACTTGAAGATAAAACATTGCTGTGTGTGAAACGGTGCCTGTCTGCCAGTGCCATCTGCACTGCATCTGCATCTGCATCTGCATCTGCAGACTTTCTGGAGCAGTGCTCAAGATAACAGCTGGACCAAACAGTCTGAACACAGGCAGGCACCTCCAGTCCTGTGGGCATCTGCAAAGCTGCCATCAAACTTTGGTTGATTTCCAGATCGTATCATGGGTAAACCCCTTCACGGAATAGCCTCCATCCACCGCCAGCGTCTGTCCTGTCACAAACGCAGCACCTGGCCCAGCAAGGAATGCCATGACAGATGCAACCTCCTCTGGCTGCGCAATGCGACCCATAGGCGTGGCTGCCACCACCTTGGCCTCGAAGTCTTTGTCCTGCAAGACCTGCAACCAACCAACAGCAGGCACTGCTGCAGATCACTTCTGGTGCCAGGGTCATCGTTATCAGCGCACACTGTGCTGTGGCACAGACGAATGACGCATGCCAAAAACACTGTGTGTGCTTGTCTCAGGTGCAGACACCCGTTTCCGTCCCGTGACATATGATAGCGGAACATGACAAAGATGGTTATGGCCCTACGCAACGATTTACCACACTTGGAAACGGGCGCATAACATGCACGGCGGACACCTGCAGCTGTTGTGAAGCTCATGCCACTCAAGCCCGCTGCAAAACAACCAAGCAGCACAACCCAACAACCATCCCACCACCCACCTGCATGGCTAGAGGTGTAGCTGTGTACCAGGGTGCAACTGAGTTCACACGTATGCCATCAGGTGCCCATTCAACTGCCAGGTTCTTGGTCAGCTGGTTCAGTGCTGCCTTGCTCATGGCATACAACGTGCCGCTGAACATGGCCAGCGGCCCGCCAGCAACCGAGCTGTTGAACAGTATGCTGCTGCTGCCTGCCGCTTTAAGCAGCGGCCTGCAGAGCTGGCACAGTTTGAACGCACTCTCCAAGTTGGTGGTGAGCACAGTGCTGTAGTCCTGCAAGCAGCACCAGCCAACAAGCACTTGCGCCGCAACCATATTACATCTGTTGCAGCGCGTCGGCTGTTGCATCGACTGACTACCAGAAGATACTGTTGGCAGCAGCACTGAGCACCAGCAGCAGCGGCGGAAGCAACGCATGCTATGACATTTTGACAATGGTGCATGTGAGCAACACGCTCCCACCTTGTTGCAGTTGTTATGCAGCGCCGAAACAAGGGCGCTGAGCCCACGCACGGTCCAGCCGGTGATGCCCCCCACCAGCCAAGCAGGCAGCGGAGCAGGCAGCCAACTAGTTCATAGCAGTCCCGGCACCTGGTCTGTGAAGTCTGCTGTAGGCTTGCGGATGTTGGTTCCCACATTGTTCACCAGGATGTGCAGGGCGCCACCAAACGCACCCGTCACCTGCGCTTGCAGCAGCAGCAGCGGCAAACGCACCGGCGGCACGCCAGGACGCCAAACCCAGGTTCAAGGCAGCCCCTGCCCAGCAATTGAAAATCCACTACCAAATCGAATCCTGATATGCTCAAGATCTCATGTGCTGGCGCACTGCAGCCATGGTGGTGGTGTGGGTCAGGCTGTCTGCCAATCCACCCAGGGCAGCACACACATGTACACCACTGCGCACCTGCTGCACGAGCTGCCCTCGCTGCTCCTTCTGTGCCACATCTGCTGCCATGCCGGCCACTGAGTAGCCCTGCTGCTGGAAGCTGGACAGTGCGGCGTCCACGTCCTGCTGGCTGCGTGCACACAGAAACACCTGCAATGCAGCACAACTAGACCATGTCTCATGCTGTTGCTCAACATTGGCGTCGCTGCCCACCCCTGCAGAGAATCAACAACTGGCTCCCTGTGAATGCAACATACAAGGTGTGTGGTTGACAAAGTATAGCCACACCTCAGCGAGGCAGCTGAGCACAGCATTGAGCTGCTGACCGCTTGCTTCAACACATGCTGTAGTTGGGGCAACCGTCAACATGCAGAACAGCCACAGCAGCTGGAAGCTCATGCGTCACACGCTGTAGTTGCGGCGACTACCGGCTGCGGCCTGTCTCTGCCGGCAGGCAAGTGGTACCTTTGCACCTAGAGCGCACAGCTCCGCCACCACTGCATGCCCAATGCCTTTTGTGCCCCCTGCGGGTTAGCAGGGAAGGGGAGGTAAACAACAACACCTGTCGCAACGTTGCCTTGCATTTGAGTGACCTGCCATACACCTCAGCTGCTAGGCTTGGCACTGTCTTGATGTCAGCTGTTGAGACAGCTGAGCATGTGCGGCATGCACGGGATGCCTACCTGTGACCAGTGCTGTTTTGCCCTCCAGGCTGAAGCGAGCCTTGAGTGCTGCTGAAGGGTCCATGGTGCTGTGTGTGATCTCCTCAAGGGGTCCGTGCGACTCCTGTCTCCCCCCTCAAAGGTTTTGGTGCAAGCCGAGCTAGCTAAGCAAATGTACGTACGGCATAGCTGGTGGGCGTCAGTGGCAGCAGCAGCAGCAGCAGCAGCAGTGGCAGCTGTCCTAGCAGTGTTGTTACCGTGTAGCACCACGCCCTTCACTGCCTCCGCCAGCAACAATTAGGACACTGACTGGGTAGTGGCTGATACACCGCCGATGGGGCTGTCGTATTGCGATCGTCGTCTTGTGCCTGAAACCCTGGTGAGCAGGTGGTCATGACATACCCACTGGATCCAGCACGCTCTCCGCCAGCACACTCCGCATGCGGAGGCCGTGCCCCCTTGTGCTTGCTTTTGGTCTGCTTGGTGCTGCCTGGTTGCTGCTGTACAGCAAGCAACAAACCATTCGATCTCCGGTCCTCTGCCATCTCGTGGCCCTGACTCTCTTTGAAACCACGTGTCGGGCGAAACGAGTAACTTTCAGGCAGGGCTGCAGTAGGTGAGGGTACGATGAAAGAGATGCCTGGCTATGTTCGGGGCACCGAGTTGGCAGGGCAGAGAACGCGGCGCCGCTCCTTGACTTCTTATTCACGAGCACTTGTGATGATCTCTACATGCTGTACGAACAGGTCACTTGCCAGCGCACTTCCCCATGACACACCTACCAGCCCTAGCAGGGCCTCTGCTGTCTCTTGGCCAGCCCTAATTGTGCACGCTGACTTTCGTTTCAGGGCCGAGTTTCTCACAGATCCATCCTTATCCCAATCATTCAGCGCCAGAAGCAGCAGCAGCAGCAGCCACAGCAGCCATGGGAGCACCACCAGTTGTCGCAGGCAAGCATAAGCGGGCAGCAGCACAACAGAAGCAGCTGCAGGATCCACAGTCTGACCCTCGATGGGCCGGCGTCAAGTGGACTATCTACAGGGGAATTGCGTATGACATCACAGCCTTCATTCCCCGCCACCCTGGCGGAGAGTGGCTGGTCAACCTGGCAGTCGGCCGTGACTGCACTGCCTTGTTTGAGAGCTACCACCTGCGCCATGACATAGCACTGCAGGCGTTCGGCAAGTTGCCGCAGCTGGAAGGCTTCCCTGTTGATGCAGTAGCGCGTGCACCCTACCCAGCAGACAGCAAGCTGTACTCAGGTGAGGGCAGGCGCCACCCCGTGTGTTGTTGAGAGGGGGTTGCCGCATGGGCGCATGCCTGGATGTGCTGAGTCATTGTGCGCCTACAAGCGTTCTCATCCGACCAGTTGGTCACGGCATCAAAGTAAGGCAGGTCAGCACTTGCCTATGTGTTGTGTGCTGCTGCTGCTGCTTGGCAGGCAGTTGCGTGGTGCCTCATCCATGACGTAGACCTTTTGTTATGTGTGTGTGTGTGTGTGGCCGTCTGCTGCTTTGTCCACACGTTATCTTTGAAGTGCCCTGGCTGCCCAACTGTCTGACCCTGCTGCCACAGACATCAAGCAGCGCGTGCGCAAGGAGGTGTTTGAAGGGTGCGAGGCGCGCGGCTGGCACAGGCAGGGTGCGGAGCTGGCTGCTGCCGCCGTGCTCACCTTTGCAGTCGCCAGCTACGTGCTGTATACGCGCTACACAGGCTGGCTGGCGGGCCTGGTGCTTGGTGAGACGCGCTGCTTCATCGCAGATGCGTTGCGGGTGTTGTGTGGAGGCATGCAGGCATGTGCAGCTGCAATCTGGTGTGCCCCGACCATCAGCTGGTAATCTGTCAACCGCCTGCTTGTGATCAGCCAGCATACGCTCTTAGGTGGCTCGGGTGCGGCGCGTGGTTTGCTGTTTCCTTGTTGCAGCCAGGGAGCGCGCCTGAGGCAATCAGACAGCCATGTCAGGGTGGTGACATTCAAAACCATTTGCACCCAACGTGGGGTTCAACTGCAAATCATGCTGGTGGATGCCCCTATCACGTCTGCTGCTACGCTGCACTGCCCGTTTCTCTTTCCATGGTTCCGGCAGGCATTGCTGGAGGCTGGATCGGCGTGACCATCCAGCACTGCGGCAACCATGGAGCGATGTCGACACTGCCGCTGGCCAACAACCTGCTGGGGCTGTGCAATGACCTCATCGGAGGGGCGAGCCTCATGTGGCGCTACCATCACCAGGTGTGCAGGTTCAGGTTTTAGGCGTGCTGGCGCTGCTGCCGGTGGTGTTGCACACAGGGAGTCCCCAGGCACAAGCAGGACGAATATGGCGATCAGAAGCGTGCAGCCCAAATTGTCGCAGGCAACAGCGTTGCAGCGGCATCATCATCTTTGCGCCAGCACGTGTGCAACAGCTCTGCTGCTGCCACCTACCTAATCAGGTATCCTGCCCCTGCCTGCTCTGCTGTGCTGCTGCGGCTGCATCCTGCCAGGTGTCCCACCACATCCACACCAATGATGAAGAGCTGGACGAGGACGTGTGCAGCTGCTACCCACTGCTGCGCTTCGACACGCGGCTGCCGCGCCGCTCGTGGCACGCATGGCAGCACCTCTACATCTGGGTGCGCATCCACAGCAGAAGTGCGGCATCGGACTGTACCCCCTGGCCTGCTCTGGCTCATAAGCCCGGCAGCAGTGGCTACAGGTGTACTGCCTTGGCTGCAGCTGCTACCTTTTGCACCTGTTTGCCTGTTCTGAAACTCGCAAGTTTTCACCTGCATTGACAACTGTATGTTGGCCGTGCATGTCCTGGCCGCGGTGCTGTTGTTAGGTCGTGTACCCCTTCATGCACCTGGCGTTTCAGCTGGGCGACGTCAGCAGCCTGCTGCAGGGCCGCACAGCAGGCGCGGAGCTGCTGGGGGCATCTCCACTGGGTGAGCGGGCGTACATGACTGGTTGGCATGTGGCAGGCGGCACTTGGGGGAAGGAGTACACAGCAGCACTGTTAGATGCCTCAGCGCGCATCGCCAGGTGGGCTCGTGTCTTGCGTCGCAGTTACCGTGACATTGCGCTCAGCCGGTCCGACCTGTGAGAGTGGCTGCAGCAGCAACTGGTGTCGCCGTTTGCTGCACGCACTTGCCGGATGCATGTGGGAGATGCATGCTTTATTGCACTTGCCGAGTGCATGTGCCAGTGCTGGTTTGCATGCGCGTCTCAGGGCTGTGACCTGCACAGTCAGCCTTGAGGCGGTTCCTTTGCTGGTGTTGGTATGCTGGCCTCCAACACATCATCATCTGAGCTCCACTCGTGCACCACACCACCCTCCCTCCCACTTGACAATTCTGCAAACAACCACAGAGAAGGCGAGCGTGCTGCTTGGTAAGGCGGCACACTAGGGCTGCTGCTGGCGGTGCCTGCGCTGCTACACGGCCTGCCCGCTGCGTGTGCTGGCGCGGCCGGTTACTCTGTGAGCCTGTCGATCGTGCTGGCTGTGGTCTTCTTCGTCAGCCACAACATGCCCGAGAACAAGCCAAACCTGGAAGGCGCAGATGAGACCAAGAAGGTGAGGGCTGCAGTGTGTTGCTAAGCTGTACAGCTGGGGTTGATTCAGAGTCTGATGTTGAAAGGGGTATGATGTTGGAAGGGGTGTGCGATGGAGTGTTGGAGTGGCGGTTGACACCAGCTGTTTGGCACCACGCCGTTGGGCATGGCAAGGCTGATCCCTTTTGGATGTGTGGAGGGTGTGCTCACCGCTGTTGCAGGAGCGTGCTGGCAATGCACCCTGGTGGGTGATGGGTCACCAGCTTGAGCATGCTGGTGTTATGCTGGGTGGGACGGCTCTTGCAAGGGAACAAGGTGCATGCACACATGCGTTCTGCACTTAATGCTTTGACTTGAATTTGCACGCCTATCTTGGCTAGGGTACTGGCCAGGTCACTTGCAGAAGTCCTCTACTGTGCTGGCTGCTGCGGTGCCTTGCACCTTTCTGTGCCGTGGCAGCCATCTCGCGCACTTGCTTGCCAAGGTTTGGGGGATCGCTCTGGTGAAGCGTGCCACAGCACCTCTGGAAGGGGCTTTGCGGTGGCTTCCTTGGAGATACTTTGATGCGTTGGCCCACTCCTGCTTGGTTTGCACTTGTTTGTGCTGACATTTCCTTTCTGCTGCTGCTGCTGCTGCTGCCAGGTGCTCTACACGCCGCTCGCTGAGCGTGACTGGGCAGTGCAGCAGGTGCTGGCCAGCGCCAACTGGGGAGGCGTGGTGGGCAACTTCTTCACTGGGGGACTCAACCTGCAGGTATGCTGGTGTGGCAAGAGGCTTGCAGCGCTACTTGTTCGACAAACTGACCTATACCATGCTCAAGCGGGACAGCAGTTGGGGTTGCTGGCGCACGTTGTTACATTGCTGCTGTACTTCAGTAGGTAAGCTGGTGGTAAGAGGTGCACAGGTACAGTACCGGGCAGAAGCATGATGACTTGCGATGTTCTGAGCACAGTGATGTAAATGCTGCAAATGTGCATTCAGGTCTGTAGCCGCCTGACCGTACCGTGCTTTCGTCATCAGCTGCCTGCCCAGCTACCCATCTCACGCTGTGGCGTCTCACGCATGAGTCTCCACACCGCATGTTGTGACTTCAGGTGGAGCACCACCTGTTCCCTGCCATCAGCTTTGTGCACTACCCAGCCATCGCTCGCATCGTGGCAGAGGAGTGTGCAGCAGCAGGCGTGCAGTACGTGCACTACCCAACCTTGGGATCCATTCTGGGGCGCTTTGTGATATGCCTGCGCCAGCTTGGCAGCGCACCCGATGACACAGCAGGTGCTGCAGCAATGAAGGCAAAAGCAGCATGATGCGGCGGTGCTGCTGCAGTGCATGTTGGTGCTTCAGGCATGGCTGCAGCAGCGCAAGATAGAGGGCATTGGAGACCTGAGGAGCAGCAGTCGCACTTGTCGTCCAGTTGTCGGCAGGTGGGACACAGCAGCAGCTGGGCGCATGCTTGTGCGGCTGAGGAGGAGTGTTTGCCTGGCCGCGGTGACAGCATCATCCGGATGACGCATCGCACAGCCGGTGTGCAGGCAGCTGTTGGGGCGTGCAGCGGGCGTGTGGCACGCACCAGTTGCCTGTGTCTGGGCAGTGCCTGAACGTGCTGCGCAGAGACACATCCCGAGGCAGCCTGAACTCTGGTGGGAGTGCCGTGGGCTGCAGCAGTTGCGGCTGCTGTAGCGAGCCGGAGAGTGGACTTGCCATCACATGCATGCCGGAATGCAGAGGGCAAGTGTGGTGGCTCCTGAACAGCTGCTGGGAGAGCAGTGCATGCTGATGTATAGCCTGCCGTGCTTGCCACAGTATGGCGTGCCTGCAGGCTGCCAGGTTGATCAGAAAGATGAGCGCGGTCCCAGCTGGGAGGCAGAGTTCCAGGGCACGAGCTTTGAGTGAGCTTGTGCGGGTGTGGGAAAGCGCAAGCCACTGTGTCAGGTGCAGGGCTAGCAGCCAGTGGTGTTGTCGCCCTGTGCAGAGATGCTGCCTGCTGTGCTGCCACTGCTTCAAGTGTTGGCCGCTGCATTGGTTGATGGGAACAGGACAGTGACTTGGTACACAGAATGGACATCTTGCTGTGAATCTGACACCCTCGTATCTTGCATACAGCTGTTGCACAGCATCATGCTGCAATGAGTGGGGACGGCATGCTTGCATGTATGCGTTGCATGGGGATTGGTCAGGTCGTCTTGGCTGCCTGTCTAGCTTGGCTGCCTGTCTAGCTTGGCAACTTTGGGCTGTCACCCAGCTCACATTGCACATGCTGGTGCATGTGTTTGCAGTGAAGCGGCAGCCACAGGCAGCTGCATAATGGCTTCGACGTGCTGCTTGTGTCAAACCTGGCGTGCCTCGTTGCTTGCTCCAGACATCTGGCTTGTTACCTAGCACAATCGCTGACCAACAGCCGAGTTTGCCTTCCCTCGCAGTCTGGGTTAAAGCCCTGTTCTCCATCCTGTGCACAGAAGAATATTGGTGGCAATACTGTATCATCCTTGAGGCAGCGCCGGGCCGGCGGGGTTTAGGGTTAAACCCTAAACCCATTCTGCCAATGCATATTGGACAGACATCTGGGTATGCTGTGGCCGCTTCAAGGAAGGTTTGATAAACATTGACGGCGGGGTCCTAGGCGATGGCAAAGCTGTATACAACTGCAGACTTCCTGTTTATGCAAGCTGTGGTAAAGTTTGTGCAGGCATCTGGCCTTATTGAATGTAAAGAGATTGGGGTCTGTCAGATATCTGCTGGTGTGCGGCAACCATTACATCATGGCGCTTCAGGGTTGTAGCTGCATGCTCTGCACAGGAGCTGCAGCTGACAAATGCTGACACTATTGAAAGCACATGAGACGAGTGCGCTGATGTTGATTGTTACTCTCTAGACGTTGTTGTTTTTTCAGTTCTCTTTTTTTAGTTGTCGACTTGTCTGCAGTTCCTGCGTGCCCAGGTGGCACCTCCACCACGGGCACGGACAGCAGCAGCAACAGCAGTCAGGGGTACAGCCCAGAGCAATGGCAGAGGCCGTGGCAGGGGCTGTGGCACGGGGCGCAGCGGGGGTAGGGGTCGTGGTGCAGCAGCAGCAGTAGCCAGTGACACAGATGAGGAGTCGATGTGTTTGGGGATGCGAAAGCGTGGGAGCAGGCCGCCTGCCGCGGCGGCAGAGCAGCAGCAGCTACGCTCAGGGCGCAAGCGAACTGCAACAGCAATGGCTGGCTTTGTGATGGGGCACGGGTTTGCTGAGGGTGCTGGTGTGGCAGAGCATATTGCAGAGGGTGCTGCAGCAGGTGCAGCAGAGTTGCAGCCCTGCTGAGCGGCTCAGCAGGGCGCTAAGAAATTATGCAAGGATCAGAAAAGTGGAAACATTGTAACCAAGCAGCCAACGTTCGCCACGTCCAAGCCTGCTTTTGCCTGAACTACGCCAGCTGCTGTTGCGCACGTGCTGAATGCCTTGACGGCGGCATGAATGTGCATGCAAGTCGCTAAGCATGGTGTAGCCGCTTAATTGTGTGGGGCAGAAGGGCAGTGGGCATGTTGGTGATGTTGCAGTGTGCTGGCAGCATTATGTGTGCATGGTGTACATAGATGCGCTGGTGTAGCTGTGTGCTACAGCAGCGTGCTGCCTTCGCATGCTGCTGCAACAGTTTTGGTCATGTGGTCGTTGGGTACCAGGGTGAGGAAGTACAGCATGCGCCTCTGCCGTTGTGGTTAAAGCAATATAACGATCATATGTTACCAATTTGTTGCGTTGCTGTTGCCTCCTGTGTTGCCAGCAACACTGTTCACGAGCACATTCACAAATGCCTTCACAACCATGTTCGCAGGACGTTCACAAAAAAACTAGTGACATCACAAACTAGTTCGCAAGCACATTCATAAATATCTTCATAAAATTTAGTTTGTGAACCTTTTTCTGACGGCTTTGCGAAGTCGCACGTTGGTGCAGTGAATAGACCCTCCGGTTGATTCGCATATGATGACCTTTATGCGGCAACAACCTGCTCTTGTGGCTGCCTTTGTGCATTGTTGCTATTTGGTGCGCTGCCACCCGGAGGCGGACCCTGAGTCCTTCTTGTCTTCGGTTTCTGTCGCTCAAGCGATCGATGCAGTGGACAAATTTTTCTCTGCTGATTCTTCTGTTTGTTCTGATGATGATGATATATTCTATGAGGTCTCCCCCACCAATGAGCCTCTCGTTGGCTCCTGAATGGGGTTCCCACTCCTTGTTGGGTGGAGCATGTAATGTAATGTAATGTAATGATTCAACTACGCTAGTAGCACATAAGCCTGGCGGTGGCAAGAAGGCGCTAGGCCGATTCAAGTAACCCGAACCGAGTGTAGTAAAGTCGAAGTTCCATTCAATAATCGCACTGCGGTGCCCGCTGCCCTGACGGTGGTAATCAGACAGCCTGCCTTGGTGTATTGGTGTCAATCAGTAATACACCGTGCGTATTCTGGACAGAAATTGCTTCTCATGATGAGCGGCTTGGAAAGTTTTGTTATATACAATGGCAAACATGCATCCCCCACTGCCCCCCACCCAAATACTCAAAAAAAAAACAAATTGCTGCTCCGCCACATATGCGTATGCATACTGCAAGGAAACAAGAACAAGTACAGTATCTCTTTTGACAGTATAGCTACCTAAAGATGTGAAAGAACGAGTTCAAACGGCTGTGGGCTCCAGGTAGATGCACAGCTGCGTACTTCAAGCAATGCTGGACCAGGAGAACCCCGCCGAAGTTCTCCTGGTGCTCCGAGTGGGCTGCCATGCAGGCACGCATTTCTGCAGCAAGGCCTCAAACATCCAAACATATCTGTAGCGCAGAGAATTGGATAAATCACTGACAGTGTTTTTTGCACGAGTCAGCGCGGGCTACCTTTGGATGACTACAAAAAGAGTTGAAGACCGTCAGTGCTCGCTCCCGGCTTTCATGGTCATGAACAACATCGACATACTTCCACTTTGGGTGCAGGTACATTTTTTCGTGCTGCCTGCAAGGAATAGGGGGGGGGGGGCGTTCAGGGGACACTAGCAGGAGAAGAAAAAACGAGCAGATATCTGTGCCCGCTTGAGCGTATCAACTAGCCCCATGCCGGGCCACACCCAGTAAAGGCGGGTCAGCCATGGTGGCGGGGGCCAATCCTATCATGTAAGTGGCACATTTGATGCATTGAAAAAGAGTGTCTCCTGCAACTCTTTACAAGACAACTGCACTGTTTAGCCCCGAATCAGCCAAATCAGGTTGGGCACATGCAGAACGTTGTGCAAGCCAACAATACATAATCTGTTTTGCAATTCACAAGACTGAGCCAAGCCAACCGTCTGTGACAGAACACGACGCAAGGGTGCGCCAAGACAATTGTTCAGAGTATTGCAATACTCTGAATTAAATAAAGCTGCATGCCAATGCCTCACCGCTGTTTTGGCAAGTAGTATCATCATCATTGCTGTTTTGGCAAGTGCGATACTCATGCATGCACCTTTCCCATTGCGCAGCCGCTGATCTGGAGTGCGATAGTCAAGCATGCACCCTCAAACCAACGACTGTACTGCTGGGTTCAATTGTGTGCCAGTAAGTGGCATGCTGTGCACCAGGGAGGCAGCGATGATGTCCCAGATTCATGTTACAAGCAGCAGCACTTTAAGCCAGCAGGACAGCGAAGCAGAGCCACCCGACCGCCCTCATACAAAGCTGCACTGGCATCTGTAAGCGATGCTGCCAGATCCGTGTGCAGGCATTGCGCCGCCGCTGATCTGGCAAGTGCGATAATCATGCATGCACCCTCAAACCAACGACTGTACTGCTGGGTTCAATTGTGTGCCAGTCAGTGACATGCCGTGCACCAGGCAGGCAGCAATGATGTCACCCAGATCCATGTGCAGGCAGGGCTCACAGCCAGGTCTGTGTGTCAGCCGCCATGGGGCATGCCATAGCGCTGCACGGCATTTGGCCTATGGTGAGGCTGGTGCAGATGTGAGCTATCGATCTGTGGCAAACCAACTGCTGAGAATAAAAATCCAACCTACACGGTCGCTGGCTGTGCTGCTAGCAGGCAGCATGCATGGTCTTCCATTAAGCAAACGGTGGGGCTGGTCGTCCACGTTTTATTCCACCATGCACTGCCGTGATAGGCAACACGCATCGTGGTGTGACACCCGGCAAACAGCAAGATCCATTTGTCATGCCATGCCTAACAGCCATGCCACACATACATATGTGTGAATATACTATTTCTGATCAACATACAGTCAGTAGACCCTTCTTCAACATGGGATGACATTTAAATCGTTCTTTGCAAGGTTACTACAGCATTTGGCTGCACCACATGGATGCAGTCACTGTGCTGCTGCCGACCTGCGACCACGCACACTGCCACAAAGGCAGCCTTGCGTAACACGCACTACATACACCAGCAGCCTCAGTGTGACGCAACTGCAGATGCATTTCAATGGTGCCCATGCCACAAACTACACCACCACCACATTGGACAGGCAGTGTGCACTCACCACCAGGCCAAGTGACATGCCCGGGGCAGATCACCTGCCATGCTGGGTAGCACCCTTGAGTGCTTGCTTGCACTGCAGGTGCTGTTGCAGCAGCAGTGGCACATGCTGACACGCTGCAGCTCTGCAAGGGCAAGCGCAAGGACACTGTAGCTGCCTGCTTAGCATGCAACTGAACACTGGCTGCCCAATGCCGAGTATTCTATCTGCAGCCCGACCTCTGCAATACTTACAAGGACACATACATCCATACATGCATGCACGTCCCACCTCTCTGTACACCAGGCAGAAGGCAGTCGATAACACTTCACAAGGCAACGTGTGCAGCCACAACCAACATGATGCGTGCACAACTGCAAACCGATGAGCCGTGCAACCAGTCCCGCTCAGGCCTGACTAGGTAGCTGCCTCATCAGTGGCTGCTCCCGCCTTGTTGTTGTGTCATGTCTTAATAAAAAGGCATCATGCGAAAAAGGCACCCCAGGCAAACTATGCCATGCAAAGCAACTATGGGATGGACAGTGAGCGTGCCTGCAATATATATGCCTGCAAAACGGACAGTGAGCTCCCTGTGCTGCAGCACAGCTTTTGCTGCATGGTAGCTGGTGTGTGCATCAGAGACATACTTCAGAACACTAACCACACACAATTGCAGAGGAAAACTCAGCCCAGCTGCTGCCAGACACATTTAAGCTCTCGTCCATGCATATCAAGCTCAGCCTCGTCCCACGGTGCTGAACCCTCCACAACGGCAAGCATGGTCCACATCATGCCGCTGCTGCTTTACTACGTTGCAGACAGCGCTCAATTTTTTTTACTACACTGGTAAGGACAGCAGGCTCCTTTGTAGTCTCCACCTTTCACCTTTGCTGCGACAGCATTGCACCGCTTCTCATTGCAGCCTCCGCCATTGCTCAAGTCGTTTTTGTTGTAACTTGCGGGGAAGTCGACCAAATTGTCGCTGTCGCAATTCGCACCCTTCTTGCTGACGAAGCACTGACACGCGCCCTCCTGGGCACATGCGCTGTTGGAGTTGGTTGCGCACACTGCAGAGGATGGCATGGCAGCAGCAGCTATGTCAGCATTACTCAGCTTGTGAGCACAGCATAAGCAGCAAAAATGATATGTGCAAGGTATGGCCAGCAACCGCCCGCGTGCATGACACCGCAGCACACAGATGACAGTCTTGGCTGACTTTGGGGGCTGTGACTCACAGTTAGCGCGCTTGATGCAGCAGACACCAGCCTGGTTCCCAGTTCCGGAGCATGCGGATTCTGTGGCAATGTAGTCGGGTGGGCACTGCGTGGACGTGCCACCTGCGGCTCCCATGCACACACTGCAGCTGCCTTGCTCGGAGCCATCTTTGCCGAGGTCAACTGTGCAGGGGTTGCAGGTCGTGTTGGCAGCAGGGCTGGGTGAAGGCCTGCGTGACACAACAGTAAAAGGAAGGCGTGCGTGTGCATGATGAGCATGCTGCTTTACCAGTGCAGTTGCTGCGGCACACACAAGATGTTAGCACGCATTGCGTCCCTGTGCAAGAGTTGCATGATAGCACCGGACAAAGTCCTGCTGCCAGTACAATGCTCACACGTGACTCCATTGCCGGTGTGTGTTTCAACAACCTCATCCCAACAAAAAAGTATATATACATATATATTGTGCTTGCAGGGGCTGAACTGCCACTGTCGTACAGATATTGCCCGCAGCAGCACG
Organism: Scenedesmus sp. NREL 46B-D3; assembly: GCA_014080715.1. Taxonomy (NCBI): domain Eukaryota; kingdom Viridiplantae; phylum Chlorophyta; class Chlorophyceae; order Sphaeropleales; family Scenedesmaceae; genus Scenedesmus; species Scenedesmus sp. NREL 46B-D3. The sequence continues at coordinate 128,771 of JACERP010000237.1, forward strand.
CAACAGCACGCAAAGCACAAGGCGCTCACGAGGCAGGGCTGGGGCTGGGGCTGGGGCTCTTGGGCGCAGGCGATGATGAAGGCGAAGGTGACGGCGACCGGCTGGGTGATGGGCTGGGGCTAGGGCTGGGCGACGGGCTGGGGCTCTTGGCAGCCGGCGAAGGTGACGGCGACATTGGAGGCTCAGCGTCACTGCACTTGTAGGGGCAGCATGCGGCAGACTTCCCCATCTTTGCTGCAAAAGCATTGCACAGGCTCTCAGAACAGCCGCCGCCATTGCCCAAATCGTTTATGTTGTAAGTCGGTGGGAAGTTGGCCATGTTGTCTGCTTTGCAGGTTGCACCACTGTTGGTGGCAAAGCACTCGCACTTGTCGTCTCTGGCACACTTGCCGTTGGATTTGGTCGCGCACACTGCAGAGGATAGCATAGCAGCAGCAGATACGGCAGCATTACTCAGCTTGTGTGAGCAAACGTGTGTCGTGAACATCATCACATGTGCATGGCAAGGCAAGCAGCCGGCTGCGTGCCTGCATGGCGCCTCAGCACACAGTTGAAGGGCTTGGCTGACTTGGGTTGGTGTTACTCACACGCAGTGCGCTTGATGCAGCAGACACCAGCCTGCTGCCCAGTTCCGGAGCATGCAGAATTTGTGGCAAAGTAGTCGGGTGGGCACTGCGTGGACGTGCCACCAGTGGCGCCCATGCACACACTGCAGCTGCCTTGCACGGAGCCATCTTTGCCGCCAATCTCAAAGGTGCAGGGGTTGCAGGTCGTGTTGGCAGCAGGGCTGGGTGATGGGCTGGGTGAAGGCCTGCGTGATACAACAATGACAGGAAGGTGTGCGGGTGGATGATGGGCATGCTGCTTTACCAGTGCAGTTGCAGCTGAACGCACAGACACACTCGCACGCGTTGCATGCCTGTGCAAGCTTGCACGAAGCACCGGCACAGGATCTGCAGATCAGTACAATGTTCACACGTGTCTCCACAATCGTCGGTGTGTGCTTGAACGACTGCATCTCCAAAGAGTATGTTTCAACTTGACCTTGTAATGACTGAGGAAACAGCATCACAACAGTTGTTGCCTGCAGCAGCACGCACAGCACAAGGCGCTCACGAGGGCGTGGCAGGACTGGGGCTGGGGCTCTTGGGCGCAGGCGCAGGCGACGGCGTAGGGGAAGCTGCCGGTACTGAAGCAGGGCTAGGTGACGGGCTGGGGATTCCAGCAGCCGGCGAAGGTGACGGGGACGGGCTTGAACTGGGTGATGGGCTGGGACTGGGGCTAGGCGACGGGCTGGGGCTCTTGGCAGCCGGCGAAGGTGACGGCGACAGTGGAGGCTCAGCGTCACTGCACTTGTAGGGGCAGCATGCGGCAGACTTCCCCATCTTTGCTGCAAAAGCATTGCACAGGCTCTCAGAACAGCCGCCGCCATTGCCCAAATCGTTTATGTTGTAAGTCGGTGGGAAGTTGGCCATGTTGTCTGCTTTGCAGGTTGCACCACTGTTGGTGGCAAAGCACTCGCACTTGTCGTCCCTGGCACACTTGCCGTTGGATTTGGTCGCGCACACTGCAGAGGATAGCATAGCAGCAGCAGATACAGCAGCATTACTCAGCTTGTGTGAGCAAACGTGTGTCGTGAACATCATCACATGTGCATGGCAAGGCAAGCAGCCAGCTGCGTGCCTGCATGGCGCCTCAGCACACAGTTGAAGGGCTTGGCTGACTTGGGTTGGTGCTACTCACACGCAGTGCGCTTGATGCAGCAGACACCAGCCTGCTGCCCAGTTCCGGAGCATGCAGAATTTGTGGCAAAGTAGTCGGGTGGGCACTGCGTGGACGTGCCACCAGTGGCGCCCATGCACACACTGCAGCTGCCTTGCACGGAGCCATCTTTGCCGCCAATCTCAAAGGTGCAGGGGTTGCAGGTCGTGTTGGCAGCAGGGCTGGGTGATGGGCTGGGTGAAGGCCTGCGTGATACAACAATGACAGGAAGGTGTGCGGGTGGATGATGGGCATGCTGCTTTACCAGTGCAGTTGCAGCTGAACGCACAGACACACTCGCACGCGTTGCATGCCTGTGCAAGCTTGCACGAAGCACCGGCACAGGATCTGCAGATCAGTACAATGTTCACACGTGTCTCCACAATCGTCGGTGTGTGCTTGAACGACTGCATCTCCAAAGAGTATGTTTCAACTTGACCTTGTAATGACTGAGGAAACAGCATCACAACAGTTGTTGCCTGCAGCAGCACGCACAGCACAAGGCGCTCACGAGGGCGTGGCAGGACTGGGGCTGGGGCTCTTGGGCGCAGGCGAAGGGGGAGGTGACGGCATAGGGGAAGCTGCCGGTACTGAAGCAGGGCTAGGCGACGGGCTGGGGATTCCAGCAGCCGGCGAAGGTGACGAAGACGGGCTTGGGCTGGGTGATGGGCTGGGACTGGGGCTAGGCGACGGGCTGGGTCTGGGGCTAGGCGCCGGGCTGGGCAATGCAGGTGATGGGCTGGGGCTGGGGCTGGGGCTGGGCACCTCAGGTGATGGGCCAGGGCTTTGTGATGGACTGGGGCTGGGGCTGGGCAATGCAGGTGATGGGCTGGGGTCGGGGCCGGGACTGGGTGATGGGCTGGGGCTGGGCAACTCAGGTGATGGGCTGGGGCTAGGGCTGGGGCTTGGGCTGGGGCTGGGGTTAGGGCTGGGGCTGGGCAGTGCAGGTGATGGGCTGGGGCTGGGGCTGGGGCTGGGGCTGGAAGCCAGCAGGTACTGAGCCACGCAAGTGACGGCCTCGCCAGCCGCCAGAGTCAGCACAGTCTCCCCAGTGCTGATGACAGTGTCGGTCGAGGTGTTGTAGCACACCCACTGGCTGAACGCGGTGCCTGGTGGTGCCACCTGGGTGAGGTCATAGGTGCCAGGCTGCACGCCGCTGCCGCACAGGCCTGCATCAGGCTGGGTGACGGTGGCGCCGCTGCCGAGCACAGGCGAAGGTGCCTGGATGCACTGGTTGTTGTTTGGGTCGGTGGCGGTCAGGTTGGCACCAGGACCAGTGTAACCAGCCGGGAACTTGCTGATCAGCGCCAGCTGGGCAAGGGCAGGTGCACTTGGGCTGGGTGATGGGATGGGGCTGGGGCTGGGCGATGGGCTGCAGCATCAACATAAGCATCAGCAGCGTTGCAGCAGCAAACCCGAGTCAGCACAACCACCCCATACATCTGGACCCAGAACTGCTGCATGCTCAGCAGCAAGGGCAGCAAACAGGGGCCCCTCTTGACAAGCAAACATCAGCACATGCAACAGTACCCAGGTGCCAACATGCAGCGTCACCAAGAGCACCAACACGGTGAACTGGCTGTGCATGCACTCCATGTCGGTCGCAGCAACATGTGGCGGGCATCACTCTGGAAGGTCAGGCAAGCAGCCAGACGCCGGGCACACCTGACGGCAGGTGACACGCCAGGGCTGGGGCTGGGTGATGCCGGTGGTGGGGGGCTGGGCGCTGCTGGTGGTTGGTCGGACATGTCGTACACTGCCACGCACGTCACAGAGATGGCACCAACAAGGTTGAGGCTGGTGAAGCCCGTGGTGTTCTGGACAGTCCCGAGGTTACCTCCAGTGACATCAGAGCACTCCCAGCGCAGGAAAGCCGTCCCAGCTGCTGGAACCTGACTCAAGTTGTACGTGCCGGGCTGCACAGAGCCATCGCTGTTGCACAACCCAGGGCCAGGGCTGACCACAGTGATACTGCCGCCCAGGAGGGCAGACGGCGCCTCTGTGCAGCTGTCATTCTGGCTGACAGCGCTCAGATTGGCGGTGGGACCGCTGTAGCCTGCAGGGAGCTGGCTGATCAGCGCCAGCTTGGGCAAGCTGGGGCTGGGGCTGGGTGATGGGCTGGGGCTGGGCAATGCAGCTGATGGGCTGGGGCTGGGGCTGGGGGATGGGCTGGGGCTGGGGCTGGAAGCCAGCAGGTACTGAGCCACGCAAGTGACGGCCTCGCCAGCCGCCAGAGTCAGCACAGTCTCCCCAGTGCTGATGACAGTGTCGGTCGAGGTGTTGTAGCACACCCACTGGCTGAACGCGGTGCCTGGTGGTGCCACCTGGGTGAGGTCATAGGTGCCAGGCTGCACGCCGCTGCCGCACAGGCCTGCATCAGGCTGGGTGACGGTGGCGCCGCTGCCGAGCACAGGCGAAGGTGCCTGGATGCACTGGTTGTTGTTTGGGTCGGTGGCGGTCAGGTTGGCACCAGGACCAGTGTAACCAGCCGGGAACTTGCTGATCAGCGCCAGCTGGGCAAGGGCAGGTGCACTTGGGCTGGGTGATGGGATGGGGCTGGGGCTGGGCGATGGGCTGCAGCATCAACATAAGCATCAGCAGCGTTGCAGCAGCAAACCCGAGTCAGCACAACCACCCCATACATCTGGACCCAGAACTGCTGCATGCTCAGCAGCAAGGGCAGCAAACAGGGGCCCCTCTTGACAAGCAACATCAGCACATGCAACAGTACCCAGGTGCCAACATGCAGCGTCACCAAGAGCACCAACATGGTGAACTGGCTGTGCATGCACTCCATGTCGGTCGCAGCATCATGTAGCGGGCACCACTCTGGAAGGTCAGGCAAGCAGCCAGACGCCGGGCACACCTGACGGCAGGTGACACGCCAGGGCTGGGGCTGGGTGATGCCGGTGGTGGGGGGCTGGGCGCTGCTGGTGGTAGGCCGGACAAGTCGTACACTGCCACGCACGTCACAGAGATGGCACCAACAAGGTTGAGGCTGGTGAAGCCCGTGGTGTTCTGGACAGTCCCGAGGTTACCTCCAGTGACATCAGAGCACTCCCAGCGCAGGAAAGCCGTCCCAGCTGCTGGAACCTGACTCAGGTTGTACGTGCCAGGCTGCACAGAGCCATCGCTGTTGCACAACCCAGGGCCAGGGCTGACCACAGTGATACTGCCGCCCAGGAGGGCAGACGGCGCCTCTGTGCAGCTGTCATTCTGGCTGATAGCGCTCAAGTTGGGAAAAGAACCGCTGTAGCCTGCAGGGAGCTGGCTGATCAGCGCCAGCTTGGGCAAGCTTGGGCTGGGGCTGGGCGTCGCTGGTGATGGGCTTGGCACTGCCGGCGGTGATGGGTTGGGCGAGGGAGCCACCAGCACATACACTGCGACACATGTGTAAGCATCGCCTTCTTGAAGCAGCAGACTGGCGGTCACAGTTGGCCCAACAGCGGAGCCTGTCTTGGTGTTGTAGCAGTCAAAACGGTCGAGCTGGATGCCTGGGGGAGATGTGCCAGACAGCTCCCACTGGCCAGGAGCAACACCTGTGCCGCACTGTCCAGCATCCGGGTTCAGGATAGTGGTTGAGCCAGACAGAACTGGGGAGGGTGCCTTTGTGCACACATTGCTTGGGCCACTGGCAGTGAGGTTGCCGGATGGCCCAGTGTAGTCCGGAGGCAGCTGCGAGATGAGGGCCAGGGTAGAGCGCCCTGAGGCAGGGCTGGGGCTGGGCGCTGCTGGCGTTGGGTTGGGGCTGGACGCCACTGTATACTCCGCCACGCATGTAACAGCCCGGCCAGCCGTAACATTTGTGGTTGGAGATGCGATGCTGATGATGGTGCCAGATGCAGTGTCGTAGCATGCCCACTTGTCGAACGCTGTGCCTGCTGGTGGCACCTGGGTCAGGCCAAAGCTGCCGGGCTCAACGGTGCAAGAACCTCCAGCAGGGCTGGTGATGCTGACGCTGCCACCCTCCACCGGTGAAGGTGCCTTGACACAAGTAGCATCAGGGCTGGTGGCGCTTAGGTTGCCTCCCGGGCCGGTGTAGCCGGGCGGGAACCTGCTGATGAGGGAGATTGTGCCGGGCCCTGGGGTGGGGCTGGCAGGAGGCGAAGGTGACGGCGCGCCTGGGGAGGGTGCCGCCTGCACAGCCAGGCGCAAAACACGTGGCAGAAAGAACAGGTCCAAATGATACTGAAAGGCCGCAAAAGAGTGGCATCCTGCGTCAGCGCTCTGAACATGAGCCAAGCAAATGTCCTGCTGGCAACAAAGCTTCAACATGAACCAAGAGATCAGTGATTGCTCGACTGCCAAGCACATGACAACAAAGCTGAAGCTGAGGGTAACAAGAGCACAAGCTCCTTATCAACACATATATGTTGACATCAGTGAAGTCATAGCAAGCTTGCGCACAGAAACCTGCCACTACACGTCATCATTCAACAATGTATATGAGCATGCAATGCTCACTAGCGAAGCTGGCTGCCTGTTGCCCATCCACAAACCCATGGTGAGATGCAGTTGCTCACCATACAGCACAGCCGGCGAGTGGGTGGGCTGGCATCCCAGGTTGCTGGGTTCACTAACGGCCTATTACCTCCACAGCGCTGGGGCTGGGGTCCCGCCCGGTAGACATTGGTGTCAGCACATGTGGCGCGCTACAGCAACACAGTGGGAGCAGAGGCAGCTGTTGGATGCTGGCTTGAAGCTGGTGCACTGCTGCTTCCTCAGGCACATGCCCATGCAACAAGCACACACCCCGGCACTTGCCCCTGGCTCCGGTGCGCCTGCAGTGACAACTCTTCCTGCGCCCGTGCATACCAAGAACTACGGTTATCTACAGTGTACAAAGATCGTTGAACTCTTGCAAGCACTCACCAGGCAGCAGACTTCATTGGACGGGCCGGGCTGATACGAGGCATTCTGGTTCACAAACCAGCCCTGGCTCTCATCACAGATCCATGGCTGGCAGCCCTCAACATCAGGGTTGGTGTCGATGCAGCTGTACTTGGGCATGCAGCAGGCTTGGGGTGTTGGAGGGCTGACGCTGGACATGTTGCTGTTGAGCACGTATGATCCCAAGGCACTGCAGTCAAATGGTTGGTCGCCATCCACAGCAGGTGAAATGTCTCCGCAGGTTGCCACACCTGGCGGCGGTGACGCTGGCGGAGTAGGGACTGGTGATGGGCTGGGCACAGCAGGGAAGGGGCTGGGCACTGCTGGTGATGGGCTGGGCATCGCTGGTGATGGGCTGGGCGCTGGTGGTGATGGGCTGGGCACTGCTGGTGATGGGCTGGGCACTGCTGGTGGTGATGGGCTGGGCACTGCTGGTGGTGATGGGCTGGGCACTGCCGGTGATGGGCTGGGCACTGCTGGTGGTGATGGGCTGGGCACTGCCGGTGATGGGATGGGCAATGCTGGTGGTGATGGGCTGGGCGCTGCTGGTGGTGATGGGCTGGGCACTGCTGGTGATGGGCTGGGCAGTGCTGGTGATGGGCTGGGCACTGCTGGTGATGGGCTGGGCTCTGCTGGTGATGGGCTGGGCACTGCCGGTGATGGGTTGGGCACTGCTGGTGGTGATGGGCTGGGCACTGCCGGTGATGGGCTGGGCATTGCTTGCGGTGGGCTTGGGCTTGCCGGCGGCGTTGGGGAGGGTGCTGGCACAGGCATCAACTGCAGCAGCAATGCACATGACCGTCACATGAGGTTGTGTCTGCCCTCCCATCCAACCCAACCTTGCTTTGAGCTCAATCCATGGACAACATCATTTTGCGCTTGCATTGAAGGGAGTTGCTTCTGTACTCAAAGACGGCTGTGCTGATCATACGAGATTGTGTTGAAGCTGACTCACCGTGCAGCACGCCTCCTCTGAAGGCGGGAACACCTGCGCTGCCTCCTCAACCAGCGTCTGGTTCGTTGGACACGCAAAAGCCTCGGCAGCTGCAGTGTTCACGTTTGTATCTGCACATGTAGCCTGAGCAGCAGCAATGCGTGTTGCGAGAAGGTTAGCACTGTGTACATGCGTGCAATCAGTTGTGGCTGAGCCGGTGGTGCAATCACAAGCTCAAATAACAGAGTGTGGAACACCAACTGCACACGACAACAGCAATTATAGGCCTGACAGCACTGTGTCAGGAACCTACAGCAAAACAAGGCTGGACTTCAAACCTGAGCTTTGCACGAATGCGCCTGCTCTGGGCTGTGCGCACCATGCAGCAGGCCGCGTTGTTGGGTGGACTGGACGAACTGGCGGCGGAGTTCACCGCTGTGAGTGGGGGGCAGGGCCAGGGCTGGATGCCGGCTGTGCTGAGGTCAAAGTCTCCACAAGTCAACTGTGACGTAGGCACGCAGCAGACCTGCATTGCAACAAGAGGGTGGTTGGCACAGTCAGAGGCCAGGCAAGCATGCAAAACTTCCAGGAAGGTGCCCGCAATGCCAACTACGCAGCCGGGCATTGCCAAGCCAACAGTTCAGCGCGCCCCTGGAAGTACGCGCATGCAAATGGGCTGCTGACAGACACCAGGAGCACGCTCAGTCTCACCGTGTTTGATGGGTTGGCAAAGCTGGCTGCGTTGGGGTTTTGGGCCAGAGCCAGCGAGGGATCGCAGAACCATGGCTGCGCGCGTGGTGTGCCTGGTTGGGTGTCACCGCATGTGGCCAAAGTCTGCATTGACAACACAGCACAATGGGCAAGGCGAAGCGGGTTGCAAGAGAGGTTCCACCTCAGGCCTGGATCAACCGGAGCAAGGATGACTCATCTTGAACTCTAACTCTAGCCACGTATGCAAGGCGCATGCTTGCACTCCCAATCTCAAGCAGACAGTTCACCATGCCGAAGTTGCACAGCGGCAGCATGCAGAGGCATGCAAACCGAACAGCGGCAGCTCCTGTGTGAAACTGCCCAGCTGAAGCGTTTCCCACGCATACAAATGTACCGCGTGGGGTTTGATGAGGCTGCAGAACATTATGTCTATGCTTGAGCACGATCATGCGAGCCAGCCGTGGCTTAGTAACAAACGGCAAGCGCCAGCCGTCAAGTGCTGAGGGTGCTGGGTTCAGGCCAGGATCAGCTGGAGCATTGCTGACACACCATGGAAGGCTAGCGGGAGTCAAAGATACAGGCAATTCAGTTAAGATTCAGGCACCCACCCTGCAGCAGCGTCTGCGATTTGGTGGGCTGACGTTGGCTTTGGAGGGGTCGTACTCTGTCCCAGGTTTGCAGCGCTGCTGCTGCTTGCCTGGCTTGAACACGTCCTTGTCGGCACACGTGGCCCTCTGCAGGTGATGGCAGAGTGTTGCTCACCATGCAGCACAACTCCCAAGCATGTGTGCAGAGTTCAGTCACATGTGCAGTGCCAACATCTTGGTGCATGTGTTTGCCACACACATATGAGTTGTTGCAGTGTACACAGATAATCAATGTCACCTACCAGATAGCATTTTTCAAAGCAGGGCCACAAGCCCACCCACTAGGGAGCGAAGCAAGGCCCAAGAGATTTATACAGCACCACAGTTCACTCACCAGGCAGCAGATTTCATTTGAAGGGTTGGGGCTGAACAAAGCGCTCTGGTTCACATACCAGCCCCGGCTCTCATCGCAGGTCCATGGCTGGCAGCCCTCCTCCTCAGGGTTGATATCGATGCAGCTGTACTTGGGCATGCAGCAGGCTTCAAATGTGGGAGGGCTGAAGCTGGACATATTGACGTTGAGCACAAACTCGCCCATACTGCTGCAGTCAAACGATTGGTTGCCGGACACAGCAGGCGAGATGTCTCCGCAGGTTGCCACGCCTGGTGGCGGAGACGGAGTAGAGACTGGTGATGGGCTGGGCACTGTTGGTGATGGGCTGGGCACAGCAGGGGAATGGCTGGGCACTGCGGTGATGGGCTGGGTACTGCTGGTGATGGGCTGGGCTCTGCTGGTGATGGGCTGGGCATTGCTGGTGATGGGCTGGGCACTGCTGGTGGTGATGGGCTGGGCACTGCCGGTGATGGGCTGGGCATTGCTTGCGGTGGGCTTGGGCTTGCCGGCGGCGTTGGGGAGGGTGCTGGCACAGGCATCAACTGCAGCAGCAATGCACATGACCGTCACATGAGGTTGTGTCTGCCCTCCCATCCAACCCAACCTTGCTTTGAGCTCAATCCATGGACAACATCATTTTGCGCTTGCATTGAAGGGAGTTGCTTCTGTACTCAAAGACGGCTGTGCTGATCATACGAGATTGTGTTGAAGCTGACTCACCGTGCAGCACGCCTCCTCTGAAGGCGGGAACACCTGCGCTGCCTCCTCAACCAGCGTCTGGTTCGTTGGACACGCAAAAGCCTCGGCAGCTGCAGTGTTCACGTTTGTATCTGCACATGTAGCCTGAGCAGCAGCAATGCGTGTTGCGAGAAGGTTAGCACTGTGTACATGCGTGCAATCAGTTGTGGCTGAGCCGGTGGTGCAATCACAAGCTCAAATAACAGAGTGTGGAACACCAACTGCACACGACAACAGCAATTATAGGCCTGACAGCACTGTGTCAGGAACCTACAGCAAAACAAGGCTGGACTTCAAACCTGAGCTTTGCACGAATGCGCCTGCTCTGGGCTGTGCGCACCATGCAGCAGGCCGCGTTGTTGGGTGGACTGGACGAACTGGCGGCGGAGTTCACCGCTGTGAGTGGGGGGCAGGGCCAGGGCTGGATGCCGGCTGTGCTGAGGTCAAAGTCTCCACAAGTCGACTGTGACGTAGGCACGCAGCAGACCTGCATTGCAACAAGAGGGTGGTTGGCACAGTCAGAGGCCAGGCAAGCATGCAAAATTTCCAGGAAGGTGCCTGCAATGCCAACTACGCAGCCGGGCATTGCCAAGCCAACAGTTCAGCGCGCCCCTGGAAGTACGCGCATGCAAATGGGCTGCTGACAGACACCAGGAGCACGCTCAGTCTCACCGTGTTTGATGGGTTGGCAAAGCTGGCTGCGTTGGGGTTTTGGGCCAGAGCCAGCGAGGGATCGCAGAACCATGGCTGCGCGCGTGGTGTGCCTGGTTGGGTGTCACCGCATGTGGCCAAAGTCTGCATTGACAACACAGCACAATGGGCAAGGCGAAGCGGGTTGCAAGAGAGGTTCCACCTCAGGCCTGGATCAACCGGAGCAAGGATGACTCATCTTGAACTCTAACTCTAGCCACGTATGCAAGGCGCATGCTTGCACTCCCAATCTCAAGCAGACAGTTCACCATGCCGAAGTTGCACAGCGGCAGCATGCAGAGGCATGCAAACCGAACAGCGGCAGCTCCTGTGTGAAACTGCCCAGCTGAAGCGTTTCCCACGCATACAAATGTACCGCGTGGGGTTTGATGAGGCTGCAGAACATTATGTCTATGCTTGAGCACGATCATGCGAGCCAGCCGTGGCTTAGTAACAAACGGCAAGCGCCAGCCGTCAAGTGCTGAGGGTGCTGGGTTCAGGCCAGGATCAGCTGGAGCATTGCTGACACACCATGGAAGGCTAGCGGGAGTCAAAGATACAGGCAATTCAGTTAAGATTCAGGCACCCACCCTGCAGCAGCGTCTGCGATTTGGTGGGCTGACGTTGGCTTTGGAGGGGTCATACTCTGTCCCAGGTTTGCAGCGCTGCTGCTGCTTGCCTGGCTTGAACACGTCCTTGTCGGCACACGTGGCCCTCTGCAGGTGACGGCAGAGTGTTGCTCACCATGCAGCACAACTCCCAAGCATGTGTGCAGAATTCAGTCACATGTGCAGTGCCAACATCTTGGTGCATGTGTTTGCCACACACATATGAGTTGTTGCAGTGTACACAGATAATCAATGTCACCTACCAGATAGCATTTTTCAAAGCAGGGCCACAAGCCCACCCACTAGGGAGCGAAGCAAGGCCCAAGAGATTTATACAGCACCACAGTTCACTCACCAGGCAGCAGATTTCATTTGAAGGGTTGGGGCTGAACAAAGCGCTCTGGTTCACATACCAGCCCCGGCTCTCATCGCAGGTCCATGGCTGGCAGCCCTCCTCCTCAGGGTTGATATCGATGCAGCTGTACTTGGGCATGCAGCAGGCTTCAAATGTGGGAGGGCTGAAGCTGGACATATTGACGTTGAGCACAAACTCTCCCATACTGCTGCAGTCAAACGATTGGTTGCCGGACACAGCAGGCGAGATGTCTCCGCAGGTTGCCACGCCTGGTGGCGGAGACGGAGTAGAGACTGGTGATGGGCTGGGCACTGTTGGTGATGGGCTGGGCACAGCAGGGGATGGGCTGGGCACTGCTGGTGATGGGCTGGGCACTGCTGGTGATGGGCTGGGCTCTGCTGGTGATGGGCTGGGCATGCTGGTGATGGGTTGGGCACTGCTGGTGGTGATGGGCTGGGCACTGCCGGTGATGGGCTGGGCATTGCTTGCGGTGGGCTTGGGCTTGCCGGCGGCGTTGGGGAGGGTGCTGGCACAGGCATCAACTGCAGCAGCAATGCACATGACCGTCACATGAGGTTGTGTCTGCCCTCCCATCCAACCCAACCTTGCTTTGAGCTCAATCCATGGACAACATCATTTTGCGCTTGCATTGAAGGGAGTTGCTTCTGTACTCAAAGACGGCTGTGCTGATCATACGAGATTGTGTTGAAGCTGACTCACCGTGCAGCACGCCTCCTCTGAAGGCGGGAACACCTGCGCTGCCTCCTCAACCAGCGTCTGGTTCGTTGGACACGCAAAAGCCTCGGCAGCTGCAGTGTTCACGTTTGTATCTGCACATGTAGCCTGAGCAGCAGCAATGCGTGTTGCGAGAAGGTTAGCACTGTGTACATGCGTGCAATCAGTTGTGGCTGAGCCGGTGGTGCAATCACAAGCTCAAATAACAGAGTGTGGAACACCAACTGCACACGACAACAGCAATTATAGGCCTGACAGCACTGTGTCAGGAACCTACAGCAAAACAAGGCTGGACTTCAAACCTGAGCTTTGCACGAATGCGCCTGCTCTGGGCTGTGCGCACCATGCAGCAGGCCGCGTTGTTGGGTGGACTGGACGAACTGGCGGCGGAGTTCACCGCTGTGAGTGGGGGGCAGGGCCAGGGCTGGATGCCGGCTGTGCTGAGGTCAAAGTCTCCACAAGTCGACTGTGACGTAGGCACGCAGCAGACCTGCATTGCAACAAGAGGGTGGTTGGCACAGTCAGAGGCCAGGCAAGCATGCAAAATTCCAGGAAGGTGCCTGCAATGCCAACTACGCAGCCGGGCATTGCCAAGCCAACAGTTCAGCGCGCCCCTGGAAGTACGCGCATGCAAATGGGCTGCTGACAGACACCAGGAGCACGCTCAGTCTCACCGTGTTTGATGGGTTGGCAAAGCTGGCTGCGTTGGGGTTTTGGGCCAGAGCCAGCGAGGGATCGCAGAACCATGGCTGCGCGCGTGGTGTGCCTGGTTGGGTGTCCCGCATGTGGCCAAAGTCTGCATTGACAACACAGCACAATGGGCAAGGCGAAGCGGGTTGCAAGAGAGGTTCCCCTCAGGCCTGGATCAACCGGAGCAAGGATGACTCATCTTGAACTCTAACTCTAGCCACGTATGCAAGGCGCATGCTTGCACTCCCAATCTCAAGCAGACAGTTCACCATGCCGAAGTTGCACAGCGGCAGCATGCAGAGGCATGCAAACCGAACAGCGGCAGCTCCTGTGTGAAACTGCCCAGCTGAAGCGTTTCCCACGCATACAAATGTACCGCGTGGGGTTTGATGAGGCTGCAGAACATTATGTCTATGCTTGAGCACGATCATGCGAGCCAGCCGTGGCTTAGTAACAAACGGCAAGCGCCAGCCGTCAAGTGCTGAGGGTGCTGGGTTCAGGCCAGGATCAGCTGGAGCATTGCTGACACACCATGGAAGGCTAGCGGGAGTCAAAGATACAGGCAATTCAGTTAAGATTCAGGCACCCACCCTGCAGCAGCGTCTGCGATTTGGTGGGCTGACGTTGGCTTTGGAGGGGTCATACTCTGTCCCAGGTTTGCAGCGCTGCTGCTGCTTGCCTGGCTTGAACACGTCCTTGTCGGCACACGTGGCCCTCTGCAGGTGACGGCAGAGTGTTGCTCACCATGCAGCACAACTCCCAAGCATGTGTGCAGAATTCAGTCACATGTGCAGTGCCAACATCTTGGTGCATGTGTTTGCCACACACATATGAGTTGTTGCAGTGTACACAGATAATCAATGTCACCTACCAGATAGCATTTTTCAAAGCAGGGCCACAAGCCCACCCACTAGGGAGCGAAGCAAGGCCCAAGAGATTTATACAGCACCACAGTTCACTCACCAGGCAGCAGATTTCATTTGAAGGGTTGGGGCTGAACAAAGCGCTCTGGTTCACATACCAGCCCCGGCTCTCATCGCAGGTCCATGGCTGGCAGCCCTCCTCCTCAGGGTTGATATCGATGCAGCTGTACTTGGGCATGCAGCAGGCTTCAAATGTGGGAGGGCTGAAGCTGGACATATTGACGTTGAGCACAAACTCGCCCATACTGCTGCAGTCAAACGATTGGTTGCCGGACACAGCAGGCGAGATGTCTCCGCAGGTTGCCACGCCTGGTGGCGGAGACGGAGTAGAGACTGGTGATGGGCTGGGCACTGTTGGTGATGGGCTGGGCACAGCAGGGGAATGGCTGGGCACTGCCGGTGATGGGCTGGGTACTGCTGGTGATGGGCTGGGCTCTGCTGGTGATGGGCTGGGCATTGCTGGTGATGGGCTGGGCACTGCTGGTGATGGGCTGGGCTCTGCTGGTGATGGGCTGGGCATTGCCGGCGGTGATGGCACAGCGGGGGGGACAGGGGCCTGTGTTTGCAACATACAGCAAGCGCAGTGCTGTGTTTGCCACAAATGCATCGTGTAATCTCAGAAGCTCTGTTATGGTTGTGTAGATGCAAAAATGCTTGTCTGTCAAGCGGTGTGTGCAGGTTGATCACCATCTAGGAACATGTGACAATTCATGAGCTTCACTGAACAACTGATGTATATTCAGGAACACATATGCTAAGCTTGCAAGGTTCCTACGCACCGAGGCAATGCAGCAAGCGGCATCTGAAGGTGGCGTGTATGTCGCGTTGTCTGTGTTGAACAAAGA